>MJUU01034461.1:61995-87689 GCA_002080025.1 Modiolus philippinarum
AGAATTCCCCCTTTCCTCATTCTTGCTTCGGTATTCGTTTGCCGATGTATTCCTCACAACTTTATAAATGAACTTTTCTGTCCCGACTGTTATTGTCCATGAAGAACCATTTATCGCGCCAAAACCTATTTTTTTCGTACTTAATTTTGACCTCTCGGTGATTACCTTAAATTTCAACAAAATTGTTTAAATTTTTAACGCAAACTAGGGGCACCTTTTTTAGATTTTCAAAAATATTTTGTTGCAGATAATAAATACAGTATCAAATAAATGACAGAAATTAATTACTTAGTATATCCAATCAGTGCACTGGCAGACCGATTACTGAGCTGTAGATTGTGTGACTTAAAAGACTCCAAGGCAATAATTACATTCTTTTTACCTTTGCAACACGCTATTTAAACACATTTCGTATGTTGAATAATATTGTGTCTAGTGGATTTCAGTTGACAATGACAATGACTTGAAAAGAAAGTGGTTAAGTGTTTCCACCGCTTTCCAAGTATTTATGTAATCCGAGACACTTTGCTGCTGTAATATTCGAAATATTTGTCTAAAAATGGTAAATTTTTCCCAAATTAAAGAAACTCTGCATATTTTAGCACAAAAAAGCAAACTTCAGTACCCAAAATGTGTTCCATAAATTTTACCTGTTTCTAATTGGTAAACCGTGCTGTGCTTGTTTACAGTGTTGGCGACTTAAAAATACTAATACAACAAAACAAAAGATTAATCAACAAAAATTATTTATAAATAAGACATAAATAAGAAATGCAAATGTTTTAATTGCTATCTATCACATACCAATTTCCCTCAATTTAAATCAAAACAGCGATGTAGATTCATTTTCTAAGGCGGATTTGGTTTAAGTATCTAAACGGGTTTGCTGTATGTGGATTATGTATTTGTGACATTTGGCTTATGTAAATGAGGCTTTGGTTAAGTAACTGTTTAAATACTGTATCAACACATAAGTGTGTGTAACAAAATTTGAATCTACTCTTATCTCAATTTTACCTTGACCAGTGTTTTCAGTCTGAAATCCGGTGCTATTTAACAACAGAAAATGAACTCTCGTTTAGAAAAGATAAAAATGTCGATTGCAATGCGTTACTCGTTGTCAGGGCCTCATAAAAGTAACTTATAACATGTAAATTTATACTCTGTTATGTTCATGTGACGTATCTTGATATTGGCAAATGATATTTTTATTTTTTTATATTTCTCGCATATTTTTGTAACGAAAAATGAGATTTCCCGGATTATACATGGTTCCAAAGAGTTATGGACCTAGGCATTTCTTTATAACGAAAATTTTCAGGAAAAAAAAACTTTGCAATTAAATATTTATCGATTCATTTGCAATTTTTGGACTGGATACATGCAGTGGTTTTGACGAAATAAAGTACACAAAACGACCATTTCAACCATCCAGGTTACATAATCAATATCGATTTTTACTCACCAAGCACGCGAGGTCTTTGAATGGGCTTTTACTGAAGGCACGCCTTTTTCCTTGATTGAACCATTGAAATCTTGTGTTGGTGATTACCCTTTGAGATCGTTGGTATAAAAGGAAATGGCACTGTTTCGAGACGATATAATTTTGCCTAGTAACATAAAATTTGGATCTCAGCGTTGCTTATGAAAGAATCGCCACAGAATTGACCTATAAATAAAGTATGTTAAAAAATCTATCAAGTGCATATAATCTTGTCTGGGTACATGAGAGATGAGACTTTAATAAAAATATTGAATTGAATTGCATTTTAACACCCTACAGCAATTGATTTTGACCAATCTATCCATTGAATATTTTCATCACGACAGTGAATTATGTAAGGAATTTGCATATTACCTCCTCTTGGAGGCAAGTTTTAATCACTTTTTAACTACACAGTAAAGATCTGGGAACTGAATGACGTTTTTATTAAATATTGTATTTGTTTATATCTTTTGAAATCTTGACATTTTGTCGATTGTTTATTTCCGTCGCCATGCTCGTCAATTTGTTCCGAAAACGTTATGGACAAAGAAGAGCTTTTCTAAAAGGGAGATAATTTCATACCACTAAATTTTCCGCTGTTTTAAGATTGAAATTGCAGGCCCTTCCGACAACACCAGTTTAGACATGCTCTAATTCTAGACACAGTACTTTACTGTTTACATTACTATGTCAAACAGAATTTGAGTCCACTCTTTTCTCAATTTTACCCTGCCCAGACATTCAGGATTGACATTGCGGAGCCTTTCTGATCACGCAAGTTTCGACATGCGCTAGTTTTAGTTTTGTTAGCTATTCGTCTTTGCATCAATAGCCGTAATTACTGTTTGACAGATTGTTGGCTCGCCGGTTAATGAATGATGACCGATCACTGACGAATCCATAAATGACTGATGTAAACCTTTTTTTATTTTTAGTACACATTTATACGTGTTTTGTTGATAAAACCTACAGAAGGTGATTACAAGGATGCAAAAGACTTTTGGAGATAAAATCTTTGTTCACACTTTCAAATTGCAACCCAACAGTAATGAGCAGCATACAGTGCGTTTTATAGATCCTGCATTTTATGAGCACTGATAATAACATATGAAACGTTATTAAGAATTGAATGCATTATTTGAAGTTTCATTGGAGTATGAAAGTGTTGACAAAAGCACATTTTTAATGAAGCGCGGTAGCGCTTCGTGTTGAAAATGTGTGCTCCGTCAACAGTTTCATAATCACTATGAAACTTAAAAATAATGCATTCAATTCTTATGATTACATTTCAAAAAAAAAATATAAAAAAACTAATTTGTTAAAGAGATAGTACATCATGTACAATGGGATTCTATTTTTACTAATTCATCCGCTAAGTGGTCATATGATCAAATGTGTTTCATGGGAATTGCAACTTCACATTGATATGCCACGTGCGCTATGTTCACCTATCAAATTGGCGGAATTTAAAAGAATATGCATGAAATGTTATTATTTTACCGACACACGCAGAATATTCAGAGAACTTGGTATCAGAGATTACTTGAACATTGTAGTAAGTACGAGTTCCAACTAAAGCCACTTTGATAACGTATGTCTCTTCAGTGCAGATAAATTTCAGATATTTGGAAGCTACCCAGTCTCCTTTTATTACATTTGATATCTGGACTTCCAAATATTTTGATTTTATCTGCTCCAAAAAACATAAGTTGTGGAAATGTCCATCTTCTGAAATAAATTTATTGGATGCAATTTCGGTATTTTGGAATTTTGTTACCGCAAATCTGTGTGATCGTGTGTATTCGTGCCAAAAACCCTCCCATATTCAATAAAGGGTACTGTTTTTGTTTGCAATGTATGGTATCTTAAAAGCAGTCGATGTGAGCAATGTATTTTGAATATTTGGCGTGTGATCTAAATGCATGGAGTTTGAAAAGTGAGTTTTGTTCAACAAAATAACAAAATTTATAACATACAACAAATTTAAATTTTGTCATACAAAATTATCTTTCAGTGGACAAAAGTTACTTTTGTCATAACAAAATTAATTTTTGTATCACATATTTTACTTTTGTTACCTGATTTGAAAATTGGGTAACAAAAGTCTTGTTAAACAGTACTTGTATGCAAATTAGTTTATTTTGGATTCCGTGAACTAATTTGCATACAAACTGAGAAACATTATGACAAAATTAGATTTTTTCACAAATTTCAATTTTGTGTTTACAAAATTGAAGTCTGTCATAACAAAATCACTTTTGTCATGCAAAACTATGGTTTCAGTGCACAAAATTCATTTTTGTAGACAAAAGTCACTTTTGTCATGACATTATTCATTTTTGTATGCAAATGATTGACCTACACTTGTTAGCTGTCCGCCGATTGGTTGAAATACTTGCAGTTAGCTCATTATTTGGTAAAGGTTAATATGGGATTGGAATCGTAAAATAAATCCAAATTTAAAAAAAAAATGAAACGTCGTTTAGTTATAAACTCTACGGAGGTATGCTCTTAAAAGAATATTTTCCATAGATTGCGTCAAAAACTTCAATTCCGATTCTTTGTTTGGTAATCGATTTCAAAACCTCCCTCCCCTTTTGCTAATAAATGAAATATTAAGATATTTCAGAGCATGCGTCTCTCGCAGGAAGTCTGAAAAGATCCCGGGTAAAGATACCGCAGCTGATCTTGGAGTTGGAAACACGCCGAATGCCGAACGGTTTTTGAGACGCTGGTGCAACTGTTAGAACATTGATTCTACAGTGGGGTAACGGTCATTATTTAACAGCTAAGGGGAATGGAGCAAATTAACCAAAAAAATCAACCTTTTCCGAGGACCCCCACATTTTTGCCCCACGCCCTTTTCAGCAACGAGTTACTTCTCATGACCGCATTGTTTGTTTGCACGACCCAATTGGGACTAAAAAGTCTCTTGTCTTGTGATCGTCTATACATTGGCAGTATGCTTACCTTATTTTTCTTTTATTTTATCATATCATTACCTTCTTCTTTCTTTAACGTGAAGCTTCGTTTTATTTCCGTGCTTGTAGCTGTCTCACGTCCTTGTTATGTCTTTGCTTTTCTCTGTTGCCGTATTTGTCATGTCTTCGGATTTCGATTTTTGTAGTCTTCGCTTCCCTTGTTCCTTCGGTATTCTACTGCCGTTGTTTTGTCTGACAACGTTGAAGCTTCGTGTGACAACGCCTAGTATGTATTTCTTAACACCACCCCCCTTTTTGTGGGCTAACCTTTGGGAGCCCCCCATTTGCATATATATATGTATATCGAAAAGTGGTCAACGGAACCCATACCTCATTCATGATTATCTATCCAATGGTATAGGTTTTATATGGTTAAATAACAAAAAATTATATTAGCACTATATCAAGAACGATAACTCTGTACTAACTTTTCATACTGACTTTTTTCAGTGACTGTCTAACTAATTTGCATACAAAATTGACTTTTGTGACACAAAACTGAATTTTGTGTTAAATTTTACTTCTGTCCAACAAAACTCGATTATGTCTACACAAAATCACAGCAACATTGCCGCGTACAAATTCAATTTAATTTACATATCGGGTAACTAAAGTCAATTTTGTATGCAAATAAGTTTATATTTGCATACCTATTTGACAAAATTCAATTTTGTCATGACAGAAATGAGTTTTGTCATGACAAAAATGAGTTTTGTCTACAAAAATGAATTTTGTCAATACAAAATTGAAGTTCTCATAAAACAAGTCTGTATAACATAGTTTTGTACGACAAAAATGTTTTTGTTACGACAGAATTAAATTTTGTGTACAAAAATTTATTTTGATAACAAAATCACAACAGTTCCATTCGGCACCCCGTAGTTCAAGCCCGACAAGAAAATGGAAAAGTACACTTAGAAAAGCAAGAATAGTGTCATAAAATAATAAAACAAATATAGTCTGGCAAGTATGGTCAATACATGGATTTTATAAACCTGATTAGAGTATATTGACCTCAGACTGCGTCCTCAGTCAATATGTGCTAGTCAGGTGAGATAAAAATGCATATATTTACATTATCTTCTGGCTATATTTTTTATAGTGTTACAAGTGACATTTGATCTGTTGGCCACTGATGATTTGTTGCCCCCCGTCCTGCTTTCCATTGGTCAACAACGTCACATGGTTATGCATGACATCTGCTCTTTACGAATTCGCAATCGTAACTAATCGGCCATTTACTGGATAATATTTTTTAGTGTATCGGAAATGGCAGAGTAGCTACGATGGACGATTTCGAGATGTTTCGACCTTAAAATACTTCCACCATGTGCAATTACGGACCTGGATGTTTCGGCCATATCATAAATATGTTCCGTGTGAACCTTATTAACATTAATAATATAAATTAAACTAAAACATAAGAGACTAGTGATTGATATCGGAGGTTTGTTAACTGTCAGTATTACCAAGTATCAATGTTAGACGGTTGCAGAAACTGCTGTTTGCCTTCGTTTAAGCTCAGTCTTGGGATTAGATTAAGAGGTGTACAATTGACCACCATCATATATTTTTAAAAAGAATGCTCAATACAAGTTCAAAGAATTTATTTTGGAACCAATCTGGAACAAATATATCCCAGAACCAATCAAACAACCTATCAAAAAACCTATCACAAATTTATTATTTTTGTTTTCAAATTGAATAAACGGTTATTACTTCTATAAAAAAAATCATTAAAACTATTATAATTGTTCACCAACATTTATTGTCCAATTAGTAAAAATATCTGCACACTGCATAATAAAATGAAAAAGACATATACTGTTTTCATTTAATATATAGTATATGACCGAACAGAAATATGGCCGAAATGTCCAAGTCCGAAGTTATGCTATGGCCAAAATGTCCTGTTAACATGGAGGTATAACAAATAGTTATAGACTGGGTTTCTCGGACAACAGCTATTTTGTTAGACACTCAAAGGAAACTGTTGCCTTCTGCCTATTGTCCTCGTTTAACAGTTCGTCAAATTTTCTTCATGTTGAAATCTGGACACCCTGTACTGTAGTTGTTTTGTCCTACTGTTGGGTTATTGTCTCAGAGGCATTCATCCGAGTTCTTTCTAGTTTTCAACATTTGATCAAGTTTCGCTAAAGTATCTTTTTAGTTTTAAAAGGGTTTTAATAGCACTGTGCTGTACAAGCACTCTCTACGTATTACAAGCACTCTCTACGTATAATTTTAACTGGGCTTGGGGGCAAGCATAATGCAGTAGACGGTTTGCTGCAAATCAGTGTCGACTTGCATGTGTGATTTGTGTGCATGGAATGGTTATTTAAGTTTTTGTTAACAGTGATGGAGAAGATACATGTAAAACAATGAATAATAAGATGTTAACAAAGATTAAAAATAAACATGCATCCATTGATGGAAACGCATCATCGAAGCAATCAGGTTTTCTTTATGCCATTTACTTCCGTTTCCGATATGTTTCGAAGTGAAACGTCCGATATACAACCTGCGTGGATATACATGTAAATCCGCCGTTAAAAATAGTTCATGGTTAATCAGTTAATAACATTTGATTAACGTATATTCGAATGATCTTTTCAAAAAGGTCTCGAGACTATTTATTAAAGATTCAATTTTAATTCGAATAAGTGTTCTACACTTACTGCCGACTAACTTAACATCGTTTTAGAAAGATTCAAGCCCTCGTGGGCTTGAATAAAAATCGCACTAACTCGTCTTGAAGTTACTATATGAGGTATAAGCGAAACTCCATGTTGAATGCGTGATGGTGACTTCAAGATTAGGAACAGCAATAAAAGCTTCTTTCACATTGCTTGGTTTTACCATGTATTTGTAGAGACTTCGTCTAATATACTCATTTACTGCATATCCTTTCGTTGTATACTACGCAACTTGTGTTTTAAGAGCAATGTCAGCAGACAATTTTGACGTGGATATTAAAACAAAGTCAAACAATGATATTCATCGATTTGTATTGCCAGCTGGTGTTTAATATAGACTGGTTTAAAGCAATGCATCCCATTATTTCAATCAAAACATGCACATGCATAAATTAAATTGACGAGCTTTGTCTCGATATTTTATATATTTTCTCCACAATTATGGGTAGACAACGTCAAGTTAAAACTTGCTGTATATTACTTCTTTTTATAATCGTCTGTGTTTACCTGGTACAAAACCTGTATTTAAAAGAAGACAAAATATATGACTTGAAAACGCAATTTCATTCAAGACTGTCTGTGGAAATGGATAATTCTAAACAATGCAATAACTGTTGTTTAAACGAAGATTTTATACAGGAACATTCAATATCAATATGGACGCTTTTAGCAGACAACCCAAATTACGTAAAAGGAGCACTGACGCTAGGTCTCTCTATATTACACCATAAAACAATTGCAGCCGATCTGGTCGTTATGGAGTTAAAATCAAAACCACTTTCAGTCTCAAACTGGACGGCACTATTTGCTGTAGGATGGAAGCGATGCGTTGTAAATCGTATTGAACCGCGGGACGAAAAGTTGTTGTATATTGGTTACCGAGATCAGTATACAAAATTACACTTATGGCGCATGACGTCATACGAAACAGTGTTGTACTTTGATTCAGATACATTGATAGTAGGAGACATTGATCCTTTGATACAAATGAGACTACCCAAACAATCTATAGGTGTATCTAGAGATATCATGTATGGTAAATGGCTTGAGACTTTTAATATGGGTGTATTCTTAATACATCCGAATGTAACTGAGTATGACAGACTACTTCGCCTGAAAAATGACACTTCATTTAAGTTTGCAGTTGGATGGTCTGAACAAGGGTTTTTAAATGAAGTTTATAAAAACTATTGGTCAGAAATTGGATTCATTAATAATGCTAACATTGCTGTGTTTTCGCAGAGAAGGACGGAATGGGAAGTTTCCAAATTTAACATTAGAGTGATTCATTATACATTAGGTAAACCCTGGTCTTGCCCTGATTACTACTTAGAATTATGTAATCTCTGGCATAATGCTTATCTCACGGAGCAACCTTAACTTGTTACAATCTGATGTGCTTATTTAATTATCTTATACTTAATATATTCATCGACCACCGTATCATATCAGCATTTTATGTTTAAAACATACGTAACAAAAATATTCACAATTATATGTCTAGTATACCATGAAAATTTATCGTTGTCATCCAAATTAGATTTCTGTGTTCCAGAGCATACACAGGGCATTAATCGTGGATTGCAAATGGAATCGTATTACACGGGGGCAGAAACCGAGCAATCAAACCCCACACTCCCAAGCTTAATGTAACAAGATGACGAAATTCCATGGGAATTATCTGCTCGAAACATTTGTTTGTTATAGATAGTAAAATACCGAAGTTACTGTGAATTTATATTCTGCATATACACATTTCGACAACTTATGTCTCTTCAGTGCAGATTAAATCAAAGCATTTGGAAATCCATAAACCGAAATATGTGTAAAACCTGATAGAGAACAAATTACCAGTAGGATCTAAATAGAAAAGCCAAAATCAGATAAGGACAGAGCTATATGCAGGTGTGAGATACACCTTAGTTTTGAACAAAATTTTCTTTAAGTTAGTGAGAACCGAACCGTCAATCTGAAACGAAAAATCCAAGGACAATGGCATCATCGGAAACAACAAAGAAACAGAGACAACACAACATGAGTAGGCACAGAAAAGAAAAATTAAAACACACACACACACACACACACACACACACACACACAGATGAACAGCATGGACCCAATAAAAAACCATGAGTGAGATCAGGTGCACCGGTAGAGTAAGCATCTCCTGCTTTTATAAGACACCCGCCGTGTTGAACATGTCAATTCAGGTACTAAGGTCAAATCCGGTAGAGGAAACGACAATTACTGGTTACTGTATTGGTGAATACCCTCGGAGACTAACAGTCCACCAGCAGCCCAGTATTACATATCTTATACAGATAACTATTTCGACAACTTATGACTCTTGGTGTGTGGAATGTCAGTTGAGGAAAGGAAATTTTACACGAACATATAGTTGTAATAGATGAATACAATTAAGTATAGGATAACAAGATACCGAAGTTACTCTTAATTTATTTCTGCATATGCGCATTTCGACAAATTATGTCTCATCAGTATTAAACCAAATATTTGGAAAACAATTAACCGAAAACGTGTAAATCTGATAGAGAACAAATGACCAAAAGGATCTTAACAGAAGTTAGGGACAGAGCTATGCATGAGGGAGATACTCTTTAGTTTTAAACAAAATCGGAGAGGTGAAATAAATGCTAATAAGTTTATGTTTGTTGACGATCCCGCATCCATGGATCATTAGGTAAAAAAGCATGGATGTAGCGTTGCTCGACAATTAGCAATGAATTCCGCTCAAACCGGTGCTAGGGGCCGTCTTGAACTTGCTATGAGGTATGAGTAAAGCTCATTGTTGAAGGCCTCATGGTGACTTCAAGATGAAGAACAACAATAAAAGCGTTGTTCCACTGCTTATTATTACCATGTATTTGTAGAGACTTTGTCTCATTTGCATTTACTCAATATCCCTTCATTGTTAATGAGGCAGTATTCAAAAAGGTTATCTGCAGTGAAAAGATCTTAGTTGTCGAAGCGGCCATTATGTAGGTTAAAATTTACCGCAATTTCTCTTTTTTTATATTTCATTTCATCTGGGTTTATACCGCTTATGGTGGAATGGTATTCCACGAAGGTAACTGAATATTCCAGTCGTCGAGTACCTTAGTAATTACTTGAAAAACCGACATCTTGAAAAATGCCCAATTTCATACAGAAAATGCACAAGTCTAATGAGTATCTAACTCGTACAAAGCTCTGTCCTCCATGATTTCCTCTTCATTTTTTACCCTTTTTGGTAATTTGTTCTCTCCAGCTTTTAAAAATCTTTTAATAGATGATTTTTGGAATAGTAACTTCGGTATTGTGCTATTTCAAAATGTTATTCAATGACCACTTGGTACACAATAACTAACCCTAAATGGCCATGATAATTCCAGGACTAGTAGTCCAGTCCTTCTGTACTGGCCTGAAAACCGATACCTTGAAAATTTCCAATAGAGAAAGCTTAGAAAATATATAAATCTAAGAGGTACAAACATATCCTTAACTGACTTTTGTCTTATTTCAAGGCGTTTCAAGTAATTTGCACTCAAAAATAAAATTGTTTGGTAAATGGTTTTCCAAATATTGTAATTATATCTGCACCGAAGAGTCATAAGTTGTCTAAATGGACATTTGAAGACTTAAGATTTACAACAACCTCGGTATTTGGAATACAGATCTTCTAAAAACTTGATTATTCCACTAATTACATTCTCAATGTTCCTGTATGTGTCATAAAAATTGTTTTGAAACATTGACAAAAAAAAAAAAAAAAAAAAAAAAAAAAAAAACGGCACTAGTTAATTCTCTTTTGTGAAAATGGACGGTTATTTAACCTCGATTGGAAATTTTTGAATTTGCTTTTACAGTCCAAAATGTGAATAAGCTCTAAATTGGTCAAACAATTATTGACCTCAGCTTAACTTTTTTGATTGACCTCAGCTTAACTTTTTTGATTGACCTCAGCTTAACTTTTTTGATTGACCTCAGCTTAACTTAAATGGTATATTTTTCAAGTAAGTAGACAAATAACGTCAACACATGGTCTGTCACATATGGTAGGGTTATTACCTCGGTCAAGTATTCTTATGATAAAATGTAATGTATGTAGGAAATGTCATCAATTTAAAAAATGTAGATTGATTTAACTCGGATGTCAATTGTATATATTGAACTGAAAATAAAAGCTTACAGCGGCCTGGTTAAAAAAAACATCAAAAATTTACACATCATGCTTTCAGAAATCCAACATAGACTATTGGGCTTTTAACCTACTGTATTTGTCAGCAGACATTCGATCACTATTATACTTTCAAATTTTACCATTTATTATTTTTTGTAATGTGCCCACATTTATCTCATGATTTTATTGTGCTGAGTTTCTATTTACTCGATTAGTGCCCTTTGGTTTTTTATATATTGTGATTGTCTTCTGTTTGTCTTTTTGATTACTTATGCTAACTGATATCTAACAACGCTTTTATTGTAATTCTTCATCTTAAAGTTACCATGAAGCCTTCAACAATGAATTTAGCTCATGCATAGGTTTGAGTGAAAGCATTGTTAGATGTCGAACAAAGCTACATCCATTTTTCTAACTCATCATGGAGGCGGGATCGTCAGCAAACATAAAACTAATTGGACAAGTTTTCTTACAATCACTGTCATCCTTTGCCAGACAAAAAAAACTAATAGAAGACAATCACAAAATAAAAACAACTACGTGCACACATCGAATAAATTTCGAGAAAACTTGGCATAATGAAATCATGAGATGTGGGCACTATAAACATGTGGTCAGAATAATACTTGGAAAAATTATAAAGGTGTATCAAAATGAAAATTCTCTAAAGAATAAGTACATAATATATAATATAAATAAAGCACACATCTCTGGGAAAGGGAATTTCTTTACGGACTGCACAATGCAAGAGAAACAAATTCCTGACTGGCATATCGGTATTCTGTTTTTTTTTCATACTTTATAATTCCTCATGAAACAATAAAGTAGTTGCTATAAATTAATATGTTCAATGAGAATTCCAGATAATGAAATATTGAATTCTCTCACAGCTTTAATTTAGAATTATGTTTCTCTTCTAATATTGATATAAATTCTAATTATAATTATGATGATAATTTATATAATTTCATGATGCATTCTTTGAATAAAAAATAATAATATTCATATATTCCAAAGTATACAAAGTCCATTTTGGCTATAAAACATAACCTGTAAAAAACAAGTTTGTTAATCTGTTCACAATTCATTTTTAGGGAAACATCCAGATTTGTTTTTCATTTCTTTTCATATGTGGTTTTGTAGTGCAGTTCCCTTTTTAATTGTGGCCTGTAATTGTAATTTTCGGCAATTGTTGGTGTTTACCTTTATCTTTCGATTTTAATTGTCAACCCGAGAACAGTTGTTTCCCAAGGGCTCTGTCCGTGTGAAACAAAACATCCAAGGGTTGACAAATTTCCATGGTTGACGTTAACAGAAGGCCATAATTCTTATATCATATTTTAAACAATTTCATTAATTCCACATCAAAAGGTCGTATCATGGTTTGAATCTGGCAAACAAAGCTGATATATTCTGCTATTTATTTTCAGGATTAACAGGATGGTTCTCTCTACGATGTCTTATAAAGTTGTTCAGCGGAGAACAATAGGGTTGTTTCCCGTTGTGACGTCCTGTTGAGGTTGTTCAGCGGGAGACAATAGGGTAAATTCCCACTAGGTTGTTTGTCAAAACATCTGAATTATTTCTAAGTCACATTACTGCTTTCATTCATTCAAATCTCCTCTTATTTATTAAGATATGATGTTAACCTTTTTATGTTATTTAGGTAATAGTGTAATTCAATTTCCATAGGCGACAATAGTAACGTTTATACAGCGATTTTGTCAACAGAGCGAAATTACTGTCTCAAAAACTTATATATCAAGGGTATGTTCAGTCACTGCTGCAATTGTCACTACAGAAGTTGTACGGTCGTCACCACAATTTGACAGACCGTTACAATGTTTATATTTCACAAATGAGAATAGATATCTTTGGGTAGAACTAGAGTTTATTACCGGACTGACTAACAGCGACTGTTACAAAACCGGACTTTTCACACTGGCAGATCGGAGAACCTTATGATACCTCAGTTTTGTAGGGGTTCACACTGCTAGTGCTTTAGTTATGTGGCGTTCTTGTTCTTTTTTGTTTCCTTTGTTTTGTCTTTGTCATACTGTCTCAATTGGTGTTGGATATGAATTGGATTTATGATTTTAGAATTCCCCCTTTCCTCATTCTTGCTTCGGTTTTCGTTTGCCGATGTATCCTTTTTTTCACAACTTTATAAGTGAACTTTTCTGTCCCGACTATTATTGTCCATGAAAAACCATTTTTCGCGCCAATATTCAATTGCGGAAACCTATTGGTTTTCCGTACTTAATTTTGACCTCTAAGTGATTATCTTAAATTTGAACAAAAATTGCTTAAATCTAACGCAAAATAGGGGCACTTTTTTTTTTAGAGTTTTGAAAATATTTTGTTGCAGATAATAAAGCAGCATTTTGTAATTTTTAAATACACTATCAAATAAAAGTCTCAATAAAAATGACAAAAAATAATGATTTATTCTCTAATTTCTAGCAAATTTAACAAACGCCTGACCGATGTGATAAAAAATATTTCTCGTCTCTAGTGAGAGACAACCCGCGTGAAATTTCCCGCCAAAACTATTCGGAAAATAACTTCCGTGTTTTACATTATGTCATTAGAGAAACATTTTCTACAACTTAAACACGTTAATTATAAAATGTCTCACATTTTGTTAAATAAATTTTCAAAAGCCTCGTTTTTAAACATTTGCAAAATCTATTTAACTGGATGTGAGAAATTTCATAATCAACTTAGTTCTCGTTGTAGAAACTATATGTATATCCAAACAGTGCACTGGCAGACCGATTACTGAGCTGTAGATTGTGTGGCCAAACGGCAAAAAGATTCCAAGGCAATAATGTGCTAATTACATTCTTTTTACCTTTGGAACACGCTATTTTAATACATTTCATATGTTGAATAATATTATGTTCAGTGGATTTCAGTTGACAATGACAATGACTTGAAAAGAAAGTGACACTTGGCTGCTGTAATATTCAAAATATTTGTCTGAAAATGGTATATTTTTCCCAAATTAAAGAAACTGGCATATTTTAACACCGAAGAATACCTATTATGGAAGCAAACTTCAGTACCCAAAATATGTTCCATAAATTTTACCTGTTTCTAATTAGTAAACCGTGCGGTGCCTGCTTACAGGGTTGGCGACTTAAAAATACGAATACAACAAAACAAAAGATAAATCAACAAAATTATTTATAAATAAGTCATAAGAAATGCAAATGTTTTAGTTGATATCTATCAAATACCAATTGTCCTCAATTTAAGTCAAAACAGCGATGTAGATTCATTTTCTAAAGCGGCTTTGGTTTATCTATATAAACGGGTTTGCGGTATATGGCTTATGTATTTGTGACACTTGGCTTATGTAAATGAGGTTTTGGTTAAGTGACTGTTAAATTACTGTATCAACACAAAATTTGAATCCACTCTTATCTCAATTTTACCTTGCCCAGTGATTTAGGATTGAAACTGCAGGGCCCTTCCGACAACGCCAGTTAAGACATGCTCTAATTCTAGACACAGTACGTTACTGTATCAACACATTAGTATGTCAAACAGGATTTGAGTCCACTCTTATCTCAATTTTACCCGGCCAAGACTTTCAGGATTGGCATTGCGGAGCCCTTCCGCTAACGCCAGTTTCGACATGCGCTAGTTTTAGTTTTGTTAGCTATACGTCTTTGCATCAATAGTCGTAATTACTGTTTGACAGATTGTTGGCTCGCCGGTTAATGAATAATGACTGATCACTGACGAATGCATAAATGACTGATGTAAACTTTTTTTTAATTATTAGTACACATTTATACGTGTTTTGCTGATAAAACCTACAGAAGGTGATTACAAGGAAAACAAAAGACCTAGACCTATTATTTTTGGATATAAAGTCTTTTTAAAACCAAATAAAAAAACTAATTTGTTAAAAAGATACTGTGAAAGTACTATTGTTCGTGGGATTCCAATTTTCGTGGATTTCGTGGTTGGCTAAAACCACGAAATTAGGATCCCAACGAAATGCATTTCTCCCTAGAGTTTTGATGCATAGAATTCGAAACCACGAATTTAAGAACCCACGCAATAGTAATATTTATAAAAACCACGAAAATTCATGTCCACGAATAAAAGTACAACCACAGTAGTACATCATTTACAATGGGATTCCATTTTTACTAATTCATCCGCTTATTGGTCATATGATCAAATATGTTACATGGGAATTGCAACATTGATATGCCACGTGCGCAATGTTCACCTATCAAATTGGCGGAATTTAAATGAATATGCATGAAATATAATTATTTTACGGACACACGCAGAATATCCAGACAATTTGGTATCAGAGATTACTTAAACACTGTAGTAAGTACGAGTTCCAACTAAAGCCACTTTGATAACGTATTGTTACGATTAGGGGGTAGGCTGTAGGTTTGTAAATATTTAGTACTTATTTGTGCTGATCGGTAAACGCTTGTTTTATGTTTTACCGTTAGTTTACTGCTAGCCAAGCGCGATGATGGACACTAACGTATTAATTATATTGTTATGTATATTTAATATATTTATTTCATGAGATTTTAATGGTAGGATAGAGTTCGTTCTCATTGTTTTTCCTATGTACTTTGTACATGTGCTTCGTAAGTCAGTTCCCAGGCTACGAGCACTGCCTATTTTTAGTTCGCCATTTCTAAACTCTGACATCCCTTCATTACTGTTTACCTTCCCAAGTTAAGGTTTATATATTGTTATGGGTTCATATCCCTGTTAAATAAGTTGAGTTTAGGTACCATTTTCCTCCTGTTCCCTTCCCTCGTTTCTTTCCCACTTAAATCGTCTGCCATTTTGGATGTTTACCTATACAGTTCGTGGACACGCCCCATGTCGGAACGGACCAATTACTTTTGCGGATTGCCCACATTTTCTCCCAATGGAATTGCTCCTATGCCCACATCCTGGAAGTGGGCCTGAGTATAAAAAGGTGGTGCCAAACCAAATTCCTTCAGACTATGGACCCGATACTAGGGCTTTGTATAACTTTAACCCTACATTAGGAACTGAGCGCTACCAGCCACAGTCCACCAATATACCAGTACCAATAGTCAAGTTATAAGTGGTATGCCCCCATTAATTTTATTTGCGTGTATTATTGACGTTACCTGGCCTGACCTTGTGAGGAATTTTCAATATTTTCGTCAATATTTACTATAACCGTAATAAATACCAAAGGGGGACCCATTATTATTTCTTAATAGCGCTCAGTAGGGATTTTAATCATATATTTTTATCATATGATTGTTGTGTTTATTAAATTGATATAATGTTAAAAGAGCTACTCTGTTGAAAACTACAGCAATACAAAATCTTCAACCAAGTCTGAAAAACCATTGCCTTCGCTCGTTCACGCTACCAATGTAAACTGTCATGCTACCAATGACCAATAAAAGTTTGGCCAACTACCAAGGCTACCATTAGAGTTCTCGGGTGGCTTGCAATACCAACAGCCCCCGGACCCAACATTTGGTGATCGGCGGTGGGATTCTGATCACTCCACCCTCCTGTAGAGACTGGTGTTGAAACTTATTTCTCTGTACGTTGTTTTTATTAATTTTTCTAAATATGTTGTTGTTGCAAAATTTGAAAAAAAATGAGTGACCACAGTGAAAATAACTCTAATGTTTCTAGTAGAGTACCATCACCTGTAAATAACTCTAATAATTCAGTAGAGTACCATCACCTGTAGACAGAGAATCATATGAACATTTTTCAGAGATATATAGCCCTGAAATACCTAGGCATGCTAATATTAATGAATATAAGTACCTAAAGGGATGAGTAGATTTTCTATCCGAAAACATGCAGGGAGTAAGGTCAGACCTAGATCAACTGAAATACAACCAAAGAGAGTCAAACCATAATTTTAATAGAAAAGAGTCTCTTCTGTTGAACCTTGTTAATAGACAACAATATGAGGGTCCAGAAATAGAATACCAGGCCAGACCCATACCCCAACGGTTAGATAACCAAAATATGTATAATAATATAGAGATACCAATACTAATACTAGTAACAGGGCACCAGTACAAACATATCCACAACCTTACCAAGATAATCCCTTTAATTTAGGGGTACCAAACAACAACTGTATACCAGCAAGTAATTTCATACCAGTAAACCATAGTGATAATATACCATAAAGACCATACCAAAATGATGGAAATATTGGGTATACAAAACCAGATAATTGTGATGGTAGTACTGATTGGTCGGACTATAGAGTCCACTTTGAAACAGCATCAACACTAAATCAGTGGTCAGACAGAATTAAAGCCCTTAACCTCATTTCATGTATGCAAGGTGCTGCTCTAGCAGTTGTTAGTAATATTAATACTGCCAATCCCCCAACTTACCAGCAATTGGAACAAGACTTAAATAAAAGGTTTGCTCCAAACAGAAATGTACAGATCACAATTAGATGCCCGTATTAGAAAAAGGGGTGAATCATTACCAGAACTGGCTCAAGACATAAAACGTTTAATACGTTTAGCCCACCCCACTGCCCCACAAGAAGTAAGAGACAACATAGTGTACAAAACTTTCACAGATGCTCTGAATGACCACGATATAGAGTGGGCCATATGTCAAGCAAACAAAGACACTATTGATGAAGTCTTAAATTTATCCCTGAGGTATGAAGCTTTTCACAACCAAAGAAGGAAACCATCCCTTCGATACCAAACAAATGACCAGAAGCTAGTGGCCCAATCAAGCAAGACAGAACCTATTACTTGTTTCTATGGTAAGAAAACAGATCATAAAACCAAAAAGTGTAAAAAGAGAAAATATGACCAGAAAAACACCCTATATGAAATTAGGGAAGACAAGTATAGACAACCCCTTAACCAAAGAACCAAGGGAGATAATAAACCTGATAATTTAAACTATTAGAGGCTGAAAGTGAGGGTCAACCTTCAGCTACCATGAAGCAAAACCATAGACCCAATTTATTTGAAATTAAAAACCCAAACTATAATGGATTATTTGTTACTGTTGATATTTGTCAGATACCTGTACATTGTCAATTAGACACTGGCTCTACCAAGAGTGTTATACACAGTACTGTTTTTAAAAAGTTACCTAGTAGATTTCAAGCCAAGCTTAAACCTTACCACAGTAAAGTACGTATGGCTAATGGCAACGAAGTTGTACTATTGGGGATTGTTATCCTACCTTTAGTATTTAATGACCAAATTTTATACAAACAAATGCTAGTTGCTGATGTTGAAATACCAGCTGTATTGGGATTTGATTTCTTAAACCAAAACAAGTGCATTATTGATGTTTCTAGTTGTACAACTACATGACCAAAGCATACCATGTGAGCTTGAAAGTCAAGTACCAAGTTTATTCAAAATTGTTGTTAGTGAAAAGGTGACCATCCCTCCATAAAGTGAGATGATTATACCTGCAAAAGTTCATGATACCATCTCAAAGGATGTAAATTTTGCAATTGACTGTACCTCTGAAACATTACAGAATAGAGGCCTTTTAGTAGCTAAATCTCTTTGTTCAACAGCAAACCCAGCTGTGCCTCTGAGAGTGGTAAACTTGACCAAAAAACCACAGGTAGTCCACAAAAACACTTGTGCAGCTAATCCTGAAACAATAAATGACCAAGATGTGATACCAACATCTGACTATGAGTTAAAAAGTGATTCAAATTCTGCAGAGCTCCCTGATCATTTGAAAATTATAACTGAAAAATGTAAATAGCAACTTACGACTGACCAATTAGACCAATTAGAAAGATTGTTGGCTGTAAATACGTCAGTTTTTTTTCCAAGTTTAAGCATGATTTAGGGCTAACTAATCTAACACAACACAATATTAACACAAAAGATGCAAAACCTATTAAATTCCCACCAAGGCGAGTACCCCTGGCACTGAGGGAAGAAGCTGAGCAAGAAATCCAGAAATTACTGGATAATGAGATAATACAACCCAGTTTTTCCCCATGGTCTACAAGTATGATTGTTATACGTAAACCAGATAAATCTATTAGAATATGCTTAGATAACCGTCGTCTAAATGAAATAACAGTTAAGATTCTTACCCTTTACCCCGGGTCGATGATTCCTTGGATGCATTAAGAGGAAAAGTCTGGTTCAGTACGGTAGATCTATCCAGCGGATATCACCAAGTAGGGATGGACCCAAACCATGCTCAAAAGACAGCATTTGCTACTTCCAAAGGTCTTTTTGAATTTAAAAGAATGACGATGGGATTATCCAATGCGGGGGCTACCTTTGAAAGACTAATGGACCATGTATTAGCAGGTCTCCAATGGCAAATTTGCATTGTTTACCTTGATGATATTATTATATTCTCAAAAACCTTTAGTGAGCACCTTGAAAGATTGCATGCTGTATTTACCAAAATACATGAAGCAGGTCGTAAAATTGCCCCAAAGAAATGTCATTTCTTAAAAAGAAGGAAAATTTTAGGCCATATTGTGGGTAGTGATGGTATTAAACCTGACCCTTCCAAAGTGGAAGCTGTTAATTCCTGGCCTGTCCCTAAAAATCTGAAAGAACTGAGATCTTTTACTGGTACCTGTTCGTATTATAGAAAGTATATACAATATTTTAGTAAAATTGCTAGACCTCTCATTCTTTGACTGAGAAGAATGTACCATTTAGATGGACAATCCAATGTCCGGAATCCTTTGACCAGTTAAAGTATGCCTTGACCAATCGCCCTATATTAGCCTACCCCTCAGTGGAGAAAGATTATATTTTAGATACCGATGCCAGTGCAGCAGGTATGGGAGCAGTACTTTCCCAATTAGGTCCTGATAACAAGGAACATGTTATTGCGTACTACAGTAAGACCTTTTCTAAACAAGAACGCCAATATTGTGTAACCAGACGTGAATTATTAGCTGTTGTCTCTGCTGTTAAACAATTCGACCATTACTTGTATGGTGTACCCTTTGTAGTCCGTACAGATCATGGAGCCCTAAGCTGGCTTACCAACTTTAAGAACCCGGAAGGTCAACTAGCCAGATGGCTTGAGATTTTGTGTTCATATAACATGACTATAAAACATAGAGCTGGTTTAAGGCATGGTAATGCCGATGGCCTTTCACGGAAACCTTGCACAGATTGTAAACACTGTGACCGAAAAGATGAAATGTCTTGTTTACCGAGACACCCTGTCTTAGGGCACAAACGAGCTCTAAAGACCTTGACCCAGATGACCCTGATGTTGAACCTAATACCATAACTATAAATTGGTTTGAAGTTAAAACCATACATGAATTGTCAAAAGCCCAATTAGATGACCCTGTATTGAAAGCTGTTATTTCCTGGGTACAAAAATCAGAAAAACCAGAATGGCAAGAAATTTCCCATTTGAGTGCCACCCATAAAGCTTACTGGAGCCAAATTAATAGATTTGTTATAAAAGATAATATTTTATATAGAAAATGGGTTAATACCTTTACCAATGAGGAATCTTTCCAGTATGTTGTCCCCTATGTATTTCGAAATGAAATTTTAGAAAAACTTCATAATGACCAACTTGCTGGGCATTTGGGAATAAAATGTACACTTGCTAGAATACGAAGTAGATTTTATTGGGTAAAGTATACTGACCAAGTAGAAAGATGGGTCAACAGATGCTGCAGAGGACCCCATACCTGAAGACCTTTCAATTATTTCATCTGATCAACTCTTCAACAACTACCTTCAACCTCAGACAGAGTCAGAGAAAGATCCGTTCACCTATTCACCTTCAGATCCACCATTTCTGCACACCTTTACAGACACCGATCAACCCTCTGCAGCATCAACCACTTCCGTCGTACCACCAGAGTCACCAGTAAATTACATGTCACCACCATCAGCACTTACTTCAGATTCACCTATGGTTTCTCCTTCAGCAAGTGCAACCATCTCAGCTCCTACCTCTTCTTCATGTAACCATCAGCTCGTCATCATCAACAGAGACATTGGTACCTTCAACGCTTTCATTGCCTCCAGTAACCGTCTTCAATTCATCTTCTCCCCTGGATTTGTCTAAGACATCTACTGCCATTAACTCTGTGCAACCAACATTCACCAACAGTAAGACTAAAAGTATTACCTATGCAGACCAGCCTTTGGACCTGTCTATGAAAGGTACCAAGAAACCAAAGATCATCCCCACTGAAAATGGCACGCCAAGCATAGACTGTACCAAACCCACTGGAAAATGGTTCACTCCAACCAGTTTAACCCTGGACAACAACAATAAACTGTATTCACACCTTTGCCTAGATCCTAGAAATTTCTTTGCTGGGGCACCATCCCAGTACCTGACACACCCTGTCGCACCAGCATTGAAAGAGAATGTCAATATGGTGAAGTCAGCGTCTCATTACCAGAGACGTCTGATACCCGTTGGGACAAAAAGGATCATGAAGGAGGAAAGATATATTTTACCAGATGGGACCATCTTGGAACTCCGTGATATCTGGACCGGTGCTGACTCACAGGAGTAGCCGATTACTATAGGGTTGTCGTATGACTCTTATTAGTAACGTCGCTTTGTATCCTAGTAACCTACTCTTATGACGTTAGATTGTATGTAATGGCTGAACGGTAGTAAACATAAACACAACGCAAAGAAGTTTCTATTTCATTACCCAACATTAGATGGTGCCGTGACTGAACGGAAACATGGAAAAGAAGTTGAAAGCAACACGCGCAGGCAACAAATCGGCAGTTGCAAGATTATTGAAGACTTTCGAGGAGTTAGAGAATTTGGACATAGTCAAAATGGAAGATGTGAAACAAATCTTGGACTCTTTAGTGCAGAAACAATCAATTCTTTGTGAACTGAACGATAAGATGATTGAAGCGTTAGCGGATGAAGATATTGAACAGGAGATTGCACAAACGGATGAGTATATGTTTAATTTAGATACACAAATCAGACAAATACGCAACATCATGCAAACTATTAGAGCTAAACCAACTACAGATGAACGTACTCATGCCACATTAAACGCTAATGCTGATGTTTTGACGCCATTTAGGGAAACATGTAATACAAACAGTTCCGCCGGGAACTCAGATGCACCTAGTACAAGTTACGAATCACATGAAATACACACAGAGAACATCTCTCAGAACAGGAATGCCACGATCACACCAAGCCACAGTACAAGAAAATATAATGATTTTGTACCCACATTAGCGCCAGCGCCACACGACAGTAACAATCATAGATTACCTATACTTGATTTACCGCATTTTGTAGGAAATGTATTAGAATGGAGTACGTTTTGGGACACCTATGAGTCGACCATACATTATAACAGTACCTTAACATCTGTTCAGAAGTTCAGTTACCTAAAAGCACAGTTTTTTAGGGGTTGCCGCTCAAACGATATCAGGTTTTGCCTTAAATCACGCAAACCATGACACCGCCGTAAATCTACTAAGAGAAAGATTCGGAAATCCACAAAAGATTATAAACTCATATATGAAAGCTTTGATGTCGTTGCCATCCCCTTCAAATGGTTTGAATAGCTTGAGAAGCTATGGGGATAGTTTGGAATCGTACGTAAGAGGACTTGAATGTTTAGGCCTAACTCAGGAAATGTATGGCGCGTTATTAGTGTCAGTAGTCATTAGCAAACTACCTGTAGAAATTCGCAAAAACATTGCCCGGGAATATGACACTGATAATTTAACATTGAAAATTTTGAGAAAAGCTAGTATGAAGGAAGTAAGAGTTCTTAAAGCTGGGGAATTTATTTAATCAGACGGTATACATAGTACTGCTACATTTCACACAGGGGCACGGAATTCAAAATCGACCACGACTTACGGGAATAGCGCTAGTCGTAATCATGGTAAAGTAAGTTATAACGAGAAAACGGAAATGAAAGCCCGCCCATGCATATATTGTTCGGATGCACACTTTCCAGGAGAATGTAAGAATGTCACAGATGTAAAAGAAAGACTTAAAATTGTAAAACAAAAGAAACTATGTTTTAATTGTCTGCGAGATCACCGGGTGGCCGAGTGTAAATCACACAAAAGATGTAAAAAGTGCAACAAAAAACATCATACTAGTATTTGGAGGAAAACATGAAGACAAATAAACCAGCATAAACATGGTTAAAACAGAAAACGAAACGAAAACAACAGTATTGTACAACTCACAACAACATACAAGTGTTTTATTAAAACCAGCTATAGCACTAGTCACTTTTGGAAAACAGACGACATCATCGAAAATTTTGTTCGATGAGGGAGCCCAGCGCTCTTTTATTAGCCAGAGCCTAGCGATGAGATTACAGATTACACCATGCGGAAAGGAGACTATTGAACTTTCAGCATTCGGATAAAAATGTGCGACATTTAGATACAGCTTCAGTGAAGCTTTAGACCGACAGCGGTGAAAAGTTGACAATAAATGCAACGGTTTTACCGGATATAGCACTTCCACTTCAAAATCAGATGAAATTCGTCAAGAGGAACCTACCGTATTTAAAGGACTTGAAATTAGCGCATCCAATTAACAATGACGAGAACTTTGAAATTTCACTTTTAATTGGAGTAGATTACTATTGGGACATTGTACAAGACAAAATAATAAGAGGAAATGGACCAACCGCAGTTGCATCCAATATTGGATATTTGTTGTCGGGACCAATAGTTAAAGGGAAAATTCGCAAAAAAATTCAAATTTGATATTATTTTCCATTTGTATAAATGAACCAGTATACATCTATATTAATGTTTTATTCCAAAGGATAAGGGCATGAGATCGATATTTCGGTGAGATTGACTTCGTTGTGTGGGTCGCCATTTTGCCATCCTCTCGATAAAAATTGTCAAGATATGTCTAATGACCTTAGAGATACCAAATAACGGTGACCTACCGTACATTCTTTATCAATGTAAAGCAGACGGTTGTCTAACTAAATGATTGTATGACAAAAGCGTATTATGTACTTTTCCTGGTTTTGTTCAAATATTTTGATCACATCTAGGTACAAAACCAACATTTTATTTTTAAAAAATGTTTGAAAATATCAAAAAAGGTGCAATGCGAATTCTGACCATGGGTATAATAAATCTATGTTCTGACGAGCAGACTGCTCTACAAATAATTGAAATAATATTAGTCGGGATAATAAAACACACCGACAAAACAACAAACCTGTTTATTACCCCCAATCAACAAACATGTACTTACCTGTTACCATGACTGGAAGTATTAGCGTGGTTTATACTCTGGTCCCTCTCTCTCTCATCCAAACACTAATACACAATACTTGCATACAGTCTGATAAATTCCGATTCATAAGCGAAAGTAATATATCATGTTGATCCATCAATGTTACCTAACCTCGGAGGCATGCAATTAAAAAAAGAAGGACAAAAAACATCTCTAGTTTCGAATCCCAAAAGGAAATAGATGTACCCAGGAAAGGCACAAACTTTGCCAAATTATCTAAATGTTCTGATGACAGCCCAAATACTTTTCAACTATAGCGAGCAGTGCTTATAGTGCACTATCATTAGTACATGGCATGTATTTCACAGACAAACATTCCTTTTTTATGGTTTATATCATTAACACGTTCTCTATCTCGTATCCCTTACATTTATAAAGCATTTTGTGTATTTCGCGTATTCTTTTCTTTCTGCGACTTTACAAACGCCATATTTCTAGTGGACCCACTAATTCGCACATATTTGTAAATGAATATGAATATGAATATCTTTATTGTCGTGAACTAAGCTTAGTTGCAGAGAAGATAAATATATATAATAAATAAATAATACAATTTGCATGTGCGGAACTACAAAAACACAAAATTACAGTATTTTTTAACCTGTAGGGGTAGAATACGGGTTTATGCATAAAAAAACAAACTATACTCATATTTTAGATATGTATTCCGTGTCAGGTAATTAGCAAAAATTATTTTTGTCGGTTTTGTGTAGATGTAAATTTTCTGAGATCAATAATAAAATTTTACAATATTACAGATTTAGAAATGAGAAATCATTCAAGATAAAAAGCATTTTTTAAATAAAAAAGAGTTTAGGTGCCTAAAACCAATAGTAAATAAAAGTCTAAGCTAATTATTTTTTATACGACTCTTGGGCTCACCAATCTTATAAATGCATGTATATTCAAGATTATGCGACAATGTGAATGATGTCTGTATATATGCTTGTATTTTTTTTTCCATTTGAATAGTAACGCAATAAATTTTTAATTTGATTTCTATTCATAAAAAATATATATATATATATAACATTTATTAGATTTCCTCTTTTATAACACATTGG
>MJUU01034463.1:0-31237 GCA_002080025.1 Modiolus philippinarum
GTCCGAATTTCGGCCCGGAAATTTTTCGTACGAGTCTAGGGGTTCTAGACTAGGTATCGTCTATTAGGCCTTGGACTCAACTACCTGCTATATCAATGCCAACGTGGAGAAACGTCAGGAAGGGTCCATCCGCACTTTTTGAAATTGGTCCATATCAGATTTTTTCAATATACTCTTATAGGGTACCGTCCGAATTTTGGACCGGAAATTTTTCGTACGGGTCTAGGGGTTCTAGGCTAGATGGCGTTCATTAGGCCTTGGACCCAACTACCTGCTATATGATTGCCAACGTGGAGAAACGTCAGCAAGGGTCCATCCGCACTTTTTGAAACTGGTCCAGATGTTCACTATTAAGCTAGTGTAATTCAATTGCCATAGGCGTCAATTGTAACATATCCGACTTTTACAACTTTATCTGTCCTTTTTTTCTCCAAGAAATGTCATTTCCCACGACGAAGAATAATCACTGTAAATTTCAACTACAGAAACTATATGTTGCCATTGGTTTTCCGTTCTTAATTTTGACCTCTAGGTAATTACCCGAAATTTTGAAGAAAATTGCGTGTATTTAATGTAAACTAGAAACGCCTCTTTTTCAGATTTTTTTAAAATTATTTTATTGCAAATAATAAAGTTGTATTTTATAGTTTTAAATACAGTATTTATTAAAATAATAATAAATAACAGAAATCAATATTACATCCAATCAGTGGGCTGGCAGACCGATTACCGAGCTGTAGATTGGGTGGCCAAAAAGATTCCAAAGCAATGTTCTGCTTATTACACTCTTTTTACTGTAAATGGTAATGAGATATTATATTTTAAATGCACATTGATAAAGAATATCAGTTTTTTTTTAATTATTATTATTTTACCTGCACTCTGTGATATAATCTCAAAATATTTTATATAGGTGAGTTTATCTTGCTAAAATTCGGGTCTAAGGATTTTTTCTTATTGTCGGATTTACTTCCTTTTTCAAACAAATCTGACCAATACAGATGCTTAAATTTGTTTACGATTCTGGGCTGACAGAATATTTTTGTAGCCTTCAATTATACTATATAATAATGAGTTTCGTATGTTTGTGCAAATAATTTAATTGTGGGGAGATCTATCATAGTTATTTTTAGCTGAAATTGATGATGGGTAGAACGCGGACCTGGAAGAAGACACCCCAAAGTCAACCATGAAAACGGCCTTTAATTCAATTTTTATTTGAAAACTGTTTTGCCATATAATTTTTGAGCTTTTGTATAGTTCATGCAAAATGTCCAAGTATTTGACCGAACGCACCAATTCTTATTGGCGGATGGGGTATTGGCGGATAGCGGTTATTGGCGGATGGTAATGGCGGGTCACTTCACTTTAGTGAAAATATTTAGTGGAGTCTGACCTTAATAACATGGAATTAAATCATCAATCGTAGAAAAGGGAACCAAGAACATGTAGATCGAAGTGCCTGGATGTCGCATTCGGATGATAGACTCAATTACTTTAAACATATTTATTCAGCAAAATAATGCATGACATGTAACAACAAACAATAAATAACACATAATAGGATTCGGAAGGTTTATTCACGTTTCTCCAACTTTTTATTAATTAGGTAATTAATTTGTTGGAGAAAGGTGAATGTTTGACAAGGTTGATTGCTCAAACTTACCTGAGATTGGACTTACAGTAACACCCGCATAACTTGAATGTATAATAAGAGTTGTTTTTTGTTGTTGTTTTTTTTTTTGGTAATAAATTGTTTGATTATTTTTCGTTAGTTTTTTTTTTTTTTTTTTTTTTTTTTTTTTTTGTATATTTTTGCAAATATATTTATATTTTTTTCATTTTGTAAGACAGGGTAAATGAAAAAAAGAAATAAAGATATTAATCATAATTTAATATGAAAAGCATAAAATTTGTAGCACATTTAATAATAAATGTATATTTATAATATATAGCAAATGAAAATATATTTCAACATAGTTAAATATGAAATCATGAAATTTCTAGCACTAATATTTACAATAAACAGTAAAAAATGTTATTTCATCATAGAAAACACTATTCATATCAAAATATAAGTTACTATATAATATAAAATGTAATTAATAAAGACAATGTTCGTTTAAAAATAGCACTATAACGTTGGTTTACTGGCGAATCTCCATGTGTAGGCAGAATGTGGCAAGGTCGGCATACTCGTTGACTGTTAGTTCCTGGCGTAAAAGTCGGTGCTTCAGTGTAGATAATCTGTTGTTGGCTCTCAGTTGGTTTTGTCTCAGGGTTAGAAAATGACAATAACCAATCAGTAACCTAACAGATCTTTCAAAACTTATGCCTCACTGGCCGTGTGACGGGTGCTGTGTGCAGAGCAGGACATGCTTACCCTTCCGGGGCACCTGATGTCACTCTTGTTTATTGAGAGTTCACACTGTTAGTGCTTTAGTTTTTTGTGTTGTATATGTAACGTTCGTGTGTTTTGTGGGCATGTGGTGTCTTTGGTCTTCCGTCTTTTGGTGTTCTTGCTTTTGCCTTGTCTCTGGACTTTGATTTGTGTAATCTTGTGCTTTGTTCCTTCGGTATTCTACTGCCGTTGTTTTGTTGATGTTGCGGTACTTCTTCTGCTGTGGTCGCTGCTTTCCTCCGGCTCGAATCTGAATCTGGTTGGCTTCTGTGTTGGCTTGGGTCTTCTGAAGTAGTTCGATCAGTTGGAATATGTTCGGGTGTGCGTGATTGACTAGTTTCCTGAGTTTGCTGTGCCATCCTTCTAGGTGGTTGTTGGTGCGTGGTCCTTTGTTGACAAAGTGGTTCCACTGGTGTCTGTCGTCTCCTTCTATCCATTGCTCGGTAACGTAGTCGGCGAACTGAGTGGTGTTGTACGGCAAATTCTCGGCGTCCTCTAAGGCGTTGAACCAAACATCTTCTAAACACTGTGTTGGTACAAGTGGTAGTATGGCTGCTCGTCGAATGAATAGTCGCATGTTGTCACCTTCTTTGTAGGCTGTAACGAGTCCAAGTTTCTGTGTTCTCCTCCATATGCACTGTGTGTAGTGTAGTGGAAAAAACAGCTCCTGAGTGTGATGTTTGGAAAAGCTGTGAGTGCTGCGTTCCTGGTTGCCGTCTCGAAGTCCGTGAAGAAAGTTGGTGGTTGAAGTTGGAGTCCCAGTTGCTGGCATGCTGCTTTGAGTAAGCTAAAGTATCTGTCGTAGATCAGCTGGCTCTTCCCGGGTAGTAGCGCAAAAACTAGTGGGTACATAACATCGTCAATAGTGGCATGTGTGTAAAGTTGGTGAAACTGTGTTGGTGATGTGAGAAGGTACCATCTCCGTAGATAACATCGGCGGTTGTTAAATTGCTGTTGAAAATATGAGTATCTTGTCTATTTCATTTTCAATTTTAATCACATACATATAAAAGTGTTTCTGTTATACATGTTATAAGGAATATATAAATTCCAATTATAAAACTTTTAATATAAGTATAGGGTAGAGTAAACTTAAAAAGTATAACTATCAAATTAAAATTATGATTTTTTTTTCTATATTGTTTTCAATTTTGATTCCTGATTTATTATAATATTTAAATATTTTTTAAAACTTATTATTGACAGATTTCACTATACCTCATTAACTAATTACTGTATAAACAACAAGCCCTTCTATTGTCCAAAACTTAATAATTAAAAGTTGGAGAAACGTTAATCTCTTACTGTTTGGCTCCGAAATACCCAACCCCGACCAAAAAAGAAAGATTTATTTTTAACTGTAAAAACGTTTATCGTTAGAAGTAAGATATTTTTGAACTGACAAACACCTTATTGCTGGTATTTTGCATTTCATCTACATATATATTTTATTTCGTTCTATTATATTCATTATTTATTCAGTTATTATATTATCACTGAAGCAATTTATGTTCGTTTATATTTCTTCTTTCACGGAGCATTTTCATAATTGTTAGACGGATTAATATAAGCTATGTTTAGCTTGTTTCCGAATGGTGTGTTCACGTTTCTCCAACTTTTAACAATTCGGCAATGAAGTTCGGGAAAATGAAATTTTACGAAACTTTATCCAGCTTTCGGAAATGATGACTCCATTGAAACCGAGAGAGTTGTTTTATGGTGGAAGTACAGAGGCGTTTAAACTATATGAACAAGACGAGGACATATAGTACACTGAAATCACCTCACTGTATCCATACATCAACATGAATTTCTACTGGACATCCCGAAATCATTACAGAAAAGAGGTATGGCCATTTACCCGTGAATTTATTTCTTTCAGCATACTAATTTTGCGAATGCATTAAATCTTCTCGAAAACTGCTTTAAGAGATCATCTGTTATATACACTACCAGAACAAAATCAATCCAAATGCATTTTCGTACATCAAGATAAAGATTTCAGCCACTGAACTTGCCACTCGCATGCAATTTTGACAGATTTTGATAATTTTTGTAGGTTTTTGTTAAAATTCGTTGCATAGGACACCCAGAACCAAAATAAACTGATTGCCATTCGGAAGGGCAAATGTTTTGACGTTCGCAGCAAAAAATTGATATTGGTTCCCGGTGTCCTTTGAGTACTACCATCTTCTCAAACACTGTAAATTAGCTAGAATTGACACAAAAGGCTATTTACAACCATGTTCGACTGCTAACAACTCAGAAAACACACAAGGGTGGCATATATTATTCTTATTTCTAATAAGTACACATACCAGAGGCCACCCTAAACGATTTTCGACATCATTTGAGCATATTCTGAAAATGACCCAACATAGGAAAAAATCTCACGCCTTAATGGCCATACTTCTTTCTCTGATATCCAACAGTATGCTAACATTGGGAAGTCTTTAACATCCAAGTTATCAAGGCAACAATCAACAAGTTACTTTTCACGTTATGTGAGACCTGTGACGAATGCAATCAACAGACACCGTGTGCACATTCCGATGAGAAACGAGCACTTACAGGAACATGGGTATAACGGATGAAGTCAGAAAAAGGATGTATAATTCAACAGATATTCGATGTATGGCATTTCGAGACGAAACAATACGGCATAACTACTAAGATGGGAGATTTTTCTCCAAATATGTGAATACTTTCTTAGAATTAAACTAGAAAGTGTGTCTATAAGACACGGATGTCCCGCCAATAAATTTATCACAAACAGATTAACCCAAGTCAATCATTTAATAAAATTACTTCCCAGTCACTGAATTGTGGTGAAATGCAAAATTTAAACAAAGATATTCAACGAACCATAAAATTTAGGTCATGGACACCTAACTAATTGTGAAATACCCAGCTCTCCTTTACATGAATGTTATAGTCAAATATCATGATGCTGCAATACATAGTAGTTGAGGAATATACTTAAAATGCAAAACTTCACCAAAGTCACTGCAGCATAAAATGTAGGTCAAAGTCATAATTGTCAATGATTTGGGTAGTACTCATCAAGGCAATAATTTGATGAAACACCATTGTCTTATAATATGTAGTTTATGTGAAATGGACTTTAACGCAAAACTTAACAAAAGTCACTGAAGCGTGAAATGTAAATCAAAGCCACCTAATTGTCAATGATTTGGGTAGTACTCATCAAGGCAACTAATTTAATGAAACATAATTGTCTTATAATGTGTAGTTGTTGAGAAATGGACTTTAAAGCAAAACTTAACTATAATCAATGAAGCGTAAAATGTAGGTCAAAGCCACTAAGTGTCGCTGATTTGAGTAGTACTCATCAAGGCAATTAATTAGATGAGACATCATTGTTCTATAATGTTTAGTTGATAAAAAATTCGTAAAGGTTCCACGGAACCTAATGTCTCGTCCGCTCAGTACATTGTCGTAATTAAGCCTATAATTAGATGTGGTTGCTAGGTAGAATTTCAAGAAATAACTGGTCTCTGAAACTTTCATACCCAAATTGGAATCAAATATTTTTGTACAATGACTATTATCAATGAAATGTATTTAAAAAAATATGGTTGCTAAGTAAAATTCCAAAAAATAACTGGTCTTTCAGAGTTTCATGAAATTTACCAAAACTGCAATCCTGGATTTGGAAATTTCACTATTGAAAATAATTATTCATACTGTAAGGAATTGAAAAAGATTTTTGCATTTGACTTTTCAATATGATCATTATAACTGTAAGAAATTGAAAAGGATATGGTTGCTAGGTAGAATTCCCCAAAATAATAGGTCTTTGAGAGTTTCAGGAAATTTTCCAAAATTAGAAACAAAGATTTTTGAAATTTGACTTTTGCAAATGATCATTATGACTGAAAGGAAATGAAAAAGTTATGGTTGTTGGGTAGAATTCCAAACAATAACTGGTCTTTGACAGTTCCAGGAATGTAAACCGAAATTGGAATCAAAGTTTTTTTAAATTTTATTATTAAAAATGTTTGTTTGATTCTAATTTATTTAAAAAAGCATTGTTGCTAAGAAGAATTTATAAAAAGAGCTGGTCTTGGAGAGTTTCAGGAAATTTACCATAGTTGGAACCATGTTATTTCATTCTTTGGTGTTTTAAATTAACATTGTTAAAATTTGTAATTGGAAAATTGCAAAATTTTCAGAAATTATTGGTCTGACATTTTCAGGAAATTTACCAAAATGGGAACCGGAATCAAAATTCCAACAGCCTGTTACATATCTGCGCATTTTATGCAGAACTGTCAATGTTGATGTAATTCTATTAAGAATTAAAGACTCTATTCTACTTCTTAGCAACTAACATTGAAAGTTGTTAGCAAAAAAAAACTAAGTCCAAATTTTGAAAAAATACAGAAAAACTAGAATAAAAAAATTCCTATTTTGTCAGCTTGAAGTAATTTTCTCACAATCATCTAACTTTTGAGCACTTTTTGTTAAATTCCAATAAGATAAAATAACTTAATTTGACTTCTAAAAAACTTTAACCACAGGGTTAAAATAAATTTCTTGCGCAAAAAAACTAAGTCCAAATAAGGAAAAAATACGGAAAAACTAAAAATAAAGTTTTTGAAATTTTTCAGCTAGAGGTAATTTTCAGACCCTATTCTTGATTCTGTCCAAATTTCATTTATAAAAATGTTGACATCGCCGACGACGCCGACGCCGACACGACGAATTTTGAATCGCTATGTCTCGCTTTCGCGACTTTCGTCGTGGGTGAGACAAAAATGGACTTTAACACAAAATTTCACAAGAGTCACTCAAGCATGAAAAGTAGGTCAGAGTCAAACTACCTAGTGAACTCTGTAGTAGTATTAAATATCTACCTACTGGCTTACTAGTATTGTTCTACCTCTTACAGTGTCTGAGAAATGTACCTTAACGCAAAACTTAACCGGTCGTAAGGAAGGAAGGACAGACAATTCGTGGGCGGGGCATAAAAAGCAAACCAGTGAATGGCCATAGCGGTGCAACATCGAAAAGCATCAGAGTACCAAGAAAAAGAAAGGTAATCTTCTGGATTATAATAACATCAAGAACTAGAGGTTCACATCAGCTTGCATTGCTCACCTGGTGACTGGTTTTATTCATTGTCACTAAGACCAACCATTTTACAATAAATCTTTTCATCTGATGTTACAGTTGCAATCTAGGATGAGGTACAAACATAAAAATTACAAACTTTGAAGGGGACCACCAAACAATTGTAGTCAAGTTTGGTTCCCATTAGCTCAGTAAGTTCAGAGGAGAAGACATTTGAATGCATTTCCCACAGGGTCCCTTCGTTAAACTATGTTCCAGTCTGATGGCCATCTTGGATAAGGTACGAACGTAAAAATCACAAACTTTCAAGGGGACCACCTTAGTACTATCGTGACCAAGTTTAGTTCCAATTGGCTCAGTAATTTCAGAGAAGATTTTTGAATACATTTCCCTTAGGGTCCAATGTTAAACTATGTCCTGCGCTGGCGACCATCTTGGATGAGGTATAACCATAAAAATCACATACATTAGAGGGGATGATCTGATGGCTTTTGTGACGAAGTTTGGTTCCCATTGGCTCAGCGGTTTAAGAGGAGAAGATCCTTGAATGCATTTCCAATAGGGTCTTATGTTAAACTATGTTCCCTACTGGCAGCCATCTTGGATGAGATGCAAACCTGCTGGACACATGTAGAAATTGTAGTCCTTGAAAAGCTTAACACTTTTGCAATTCACATCTAGCCTCTAGCTTAAAAAAACTTTTTGAAATAAAATTGAAAACGTATAAAAATCGTGAAAATTCAAAAGGGGGGGGGGGCAATAACTCCTACGTTGGTCGTCAGATGTTCGTCAAAATTGCAGGACAAGTACATCTTACTATCCTGACTTTTTTTGTAATTTAAACTTCACTTGTATCTTCTCCACTTCATAATATATAAGACTAAAGGTAACAAAAAACGAAAAGTTTACGGAAAAGGGGCAATAACTTCAAGACGGGTTATCGGATATTCGCCAAAATTGCAGGGTGTGTAGATCTCGTCATGCTGATCATTTTAATCCCAATGTCAGATTTTTTTTTATATCTGTAACGGTTTTTGATTCAGGCCAAGTTTGGTTAGTATGGACCCAGTAGTTTTAAAGTAGATCATCGAGTAAAAATTAACGGACGGACGACGGATGCCGAGTGATGGCAAAAGCTCACATGGCCTTTGGCCAGGTGAGTGAGCTAAAAATCCTGAATTGAGAACATTGGACAAACTTATGTTGAGTAGCTTCTGTGGCAGAGAAGCAACCTACCCCCAAATAAAATACGTGTGTGATCCTGCGGAATACTTGACCATCGACCAAATTCTACCCATGGGTATTAATTTCTGGTGGAAATGAGATATCGGTATAAAGAAAATTCGTCGAAGACACGCGCCAATGTTTTCATAGCCCCTTATACCACTGCCCAAGCAAAATTGGAATTTTACGGTTACTTAGAAAAGTTGGACACCCATGCATTATACGCCGACACCAATTTAATTGTTTATACATAATTAAACCTGTAGCATGGAGACCAGAATTTGGCGATTATCTAGGGGATCTTAAAGACGATGTACCAGAAATTTGTAACTGGTGGTCTCGACAAAGACAGAAATATGGCAATATGTTAAATACGAATAATTACTCTTAACTACAAGAACTCATTAACGATCAATATCGATATGATAAAGATGTGATCAGAGACGTCATGAAGACAGTGACTGGGTTAAGGGTTCGAGTACAAGTACGGGAGACAACTCAAACATAAGAAAATCACAGAAGACCACACTCAGGGTCATAGAGGCTTGATCGACTACTAAATACGAAAAGGGGAAGATCTTTGAATGTGCTTCCTCAGAGTTCAATGTTTAATAAAATTCTTATTGGCAACTTTCTTGGCTGAGACACAAGCATGCCGAACAAATTTATTCATAGGGGCCACCCAAAAACTATTGCGATAATTTGGTTCTAATTTCTCTGTTACTTCAGAGAAAATCTTTGAATGCTGTCTCATTTTGTCCAATGTTCCCCACTGGTGGGCATTTTCGATAAAACGCAGAGTCGTCGGACAGAGTTTTTAAAGACCATTAACTAAGAATAGTTGCGATGAAGTTTGGTTCAAACTGGCCGAGTAGTTTCAGAGTAGATCTTTTTAAGAGACAAAAATACCGAAGTTGCATAAAAAACAGTAAATTTGGTTATGCTGTGCACATGTTTCAAGGAGTAACCTCTCATTAGCAGCATTACAATCAAATAATATGGAAAACCATAATCAAAAAGTTGTAACAAAAGCAGTCCTCATTACCAAATGAAGAGATCAATAATAAAACATGTTGCAGTCATCTTGGAGGACGTGCTGACTTCACTTGTGGGGCACATTTTTAAGGAGGACTACCCAAGGACTTCTGTGACCAAGCTTGGTTCAAAACAGCCAAGCAGTTCAAGAGAAGGTCTCCGAATGTGTTTTCAAAAAGGGTTTAATGTTCAACATTACGAATGAGTTACAGGAAACATTTTTAAAAGGGACCATAAAAGGACTTTTGTGACTAAGTTTGTTTTCATATGAGATTTTTAATGCTTTTCTATATGGTTCAATGTTAAACTGTCCCCATCTGACTGCCATCTTGGATCTGAAAACATTTTTAAAGGGGACCATCTTGTTCATCCATGTTCGTTCATCTATGACTGGAGGTTCATGGAATTAATATGCTGTACACCAAGTTTTAGAGGAGATCTTTGAAAAGAATTTTGCAAATGGTCCAGTGTTAAACTTTTTGCCCTGCTGACAACCATCGATGAATCACAAGACTTACCGACCTTTTTTTTAAATTTGGATCTCAAAAGAACTTGTAATTGGCCGAGTATTTTCAGAGAAGATATCTGAATGAGTTTTCCCATAGTGGTACAAAGTAAAACCAAGTTCCCGCTAGCAGCAATCTTGGATGAGATGGGTGCATGTTAAAAAATTTCTACCATTAAGATAAATGTAATCATTGACATGCTGAAGTTTCTTCTATGTCAATCTACAAAGGAAAATGTGTAAAATTACAATAAATTTGACCTATGTGGGCATTTATATTTTCTACGAAGTTTCCAGGTGGCACGATCTTGATATGCTAACTTTTTTGCAATTTAAAGTTGACCTTTGTATGCTAAAATATTCTAAATTTGGCAAAAACAGCAATTTACCCCATTGTGCTATTTTTAGTAACAGCAGTCATGTTGTTTGGTTCTCACAACAATGGAACACAATTTTGAATATAGATACACTTGTATGATTCAGGCAAAGTTTGGATAAAATTTGTTCGGTGGTTTCAGAGAAGATTTCTTGGAAAGTATACAGTATAGGTAGTTATGTTCCAGACCATACGCGTATTTGGACCGTACGCGTACGGTCCGGACCGTATGCGTATACTCGTATGGTCCGACCGTACGCGTATGGTCGGACCATACGCGTACGGTCGGACCGTATGAGTATACGTGTACGGTCTGCTACGAGCTGGACCATACGTGTATATTTAGACCGTATGAGTACGAAGGAAAAGACAGACACTACATCCGTTANTCACAATAACGGAACACAATTTTGAATATAGATACACTTGTATGATTCAGGCAAAATTTGGATAAAATTTGTTCGGTGGTTTCAGAGAAGATTTCTTGGAAAGTATACAGTATAGGTAGTTATGTTCCAGACCATACGCGTATTTGTACCGTACGCGTACGGTCCGGACCGTATGCGTATACTCGTATGGTCCGACCGTATGAGTATACGTGTACGGCCTGCTACGAGCTGGACCATAAGTGTATATTTAGACCGTTTGAGTACAAAGGAAAAGACAGACACTACATCCGTTATTCAAACAGAATTAAGTTACAGTCAAAACTGATAGCACTAACTAATACAGAAACTGTATAAAGAATATATGTAGACAGGTTTAGGATGTGTACAGATAGGTGTAGAAGAATGTATAGATCAACATGTCTCTCACACATGAATCTGCAAACTGATGTAAAGCAGCAGCAACTATAATCACCCGGGTTAACACGCGATCGCAAACTCGGTGGTCATCGCTGACCCGGTTGTAAACAAAGCGAAAATAAACAACAGGTGTGCTACGAAAAAGGTGACTTTTATTAACTGTGTTATAGTTTTGAAGGTAAATATTATGGTTTTGACATGCTATCAAGCAATTAAGAGCAGAAAAAAATACTGAGATGTATTCTACAACAAGGGAGAAATTTACTCTTTAAACTTATATTCCTCAAAATACACTAACATTTTCTTCAATTACCACAATTTTAAGCAAATATACGTCCAAAATTGGAAAAATTTACCTCAACCATTTCTGTTTCATTCATACTAGAAATTGGGGCACACATATGTTCAAACGGAGAGAAAACATGTTTTTTTCATGTCGATTGCAACGATCAAATGTGGTCTTTAACACGGTTGAAGTTATCGCATACCCCGGTTTTCAACTAGAAAATGTTATCGTTAACTCGGTTTGAATTTCATTTGATTTGCAGTATAAGTAGTCATAGCAATAAATAGATTTAATTTTCAATGCACGATTTGACCATTGTCGATGATTTTTATATTATCTTAAGACGAAAACAATATTTGAATAGACTTTTTAGTGAATGCTATCCAATTAGTTTTCATAAGTTTGTGCGAAGGATAACAGCAAACTACTTATAATGTACTCACAGTAAATCACTAAAACCTTGCAGATTTAGAAACCTAATTTTACTCAAATTTGATACTTATTGGCTGGACAGATAGTTAGTTTTTTAGCGAAACATTATCCTAAACTATTTCCAATTTATACTTTAAGATACTGCAGATTTGATCCTACAAAACTGAAAAATAAAAAGATACACATTTTGTGTGTATCACATTAAACATGCTTTGTTGTCAAATAGTTACAACAGGATTGGGTCCTATACACACACACCTTTTCCGTACATATACGCATGCACTGCGCATAATAATCAAGAGGCAAGTGAAGCAATTCAGTGACATGTCGATTAAACGTCAATGTCAAGAGGAAACTTTAATTATTTCAAATTTATACGTGTATTAATACTAGAAACTTGCAATGAACAAATGAAGGGATATGGAGTAAATGTACATGGGACAAAGTCCCAATAAATACACATGGTAAGATTAAGCAAACGGAACAACGCTTTTATTGTTGTTCTTCATCTCGCAATATCTGAATTTCTAAAAAATTTGTTTAAACAAGAGACTATCTTCCTCGTGAAAGGCTCTCCTCTAAACTGATTTTTGGCATTTCGTTCAGATCCTATTGGTTATTTGTCGCATAACAAACAACTTCTTACAAGAAAATAATAACCCCTTGGGCTTACAGTGGTGTGAAAGGTAGTAATCTACACCATAACCATTTTTCAACGGCAAATCCTGCATAGCAACCTTAACCACACCACTGAAAAGAAAATGGACATTATTTTTATTAAGTACTTAGTTAATAATGACATTTCAGTAGAATGGATCTCAGAATGATGATTCCATCAGGGAAGATGCCTTTCAAGAAAAGATTCAGGAGCAGAACTAGGAAGCCATCAAATGAAAAGACTCGCCCAACGGAGTAATTTTCAACTTTTGGGATAAGGAACAAGTGGTTGGAATGTTTAGGAAAAGCGGGAAACGAAATGAGAGAGCGAACTCTTGGGGTAGGAACCCTGGATTGAGATTTTTTTTTGTCAAACAATTAATCGAAAGTCCCGTATTGAAGGGGACAGCGAATACCTCGTGGAACTAGCTCTTTTATACAATTATAATGCAACATTTCATAATAACACTGACATTAACATGTTTATTAAATATTAAGCATAACAGCACATATTCGAATATCAGAAGACAACGGTAGTTTGAAAGTCAAAATTACAGTATTGACGCAATTGGATATTCGAATTCTAATTCAATTAAAGACTCATACATTTGTAGTAGTTTTGTCTTGTGTCATAGACATGGACATAGATTTTATTAAAAATCGTATAATTGACATTCAATTTTGACCAATCAAATCTTCTGCATTATAAAAGTAACATTCGAATTTGTAGTGTTCGTATGTTTGGTATATGTATCGCGTCTTTTTATCCGGCTTCAGGTTTTCCTTTTTTCACCATGTCTTTGCATCTTGATCTGTAACCAACGTATTCTTGGTTCCTTTGTATATTATTGCCGTCATAATAAAATTATCTCACAGATTCTTACCCCCTTTAAACCATTTTTTTCCCTGTGTAAAGATTTTTATTCTTTTTTATTTTATTTTTATACATGTACAGTTGGGTGCAGTCATAACCTCTCATCCCAGATAACTTAGGAACAATTCGAAGTTAACTTGAAGCTAACTTAGGGCAGACGTAGAACAGTTCTAAAAACGGTAATAAAAACGGTCATTTTCTAAGTTAACTTAGAACAGTTCTTAAAGCAGTCATAAAATAGAGCAGTTCTAAAAATGGTCATAAGACAGAGCAGTTCTAAAAGTGATCATAAAAACGGTCATTTTCTAAGTTAACTTAGAACAGTTTTAAAAGCAGTCATACGGAAGACCATGACCGCTTTTAGAACAGGTTATGACCGTTTTTAGAACAGTTCTANTCGATGACTGCTTTTAGAACAGTTCTTATCTATGACTGCTTTTAGAACAGTTCTTGATAATGACTGCTTTCAGAACAGTTCTTGACAATGACTGCTTTCAGAACAGTTCTTGACAATGACTGCTTTTAGAACACTTTTCTAGAGAAGCTCTAGAACTGTTCTAGTACAGTTCTAAGTTAACTTTGTGAGAGGTTATGACCGCAACTAACTGTATATTATTGCTCATTTTCTTCAAAGTTAACAGAATTTACATAATTATTAGAGGTAAAAAATAAATAAAAAATGACCGCTGTCCTCAATTTCTCAAAATAAACAATGAAGTGGTGTTAAGTAAATGAAAATGAGTCAAAATTACTAAAAATACATAATAGAACCAAGCAATGGAACAACGCTTTAATTGTTGTTGTTCATCTTGAAGCCACTATGAGCCCTTTAACAGTGAGGACGGCTCCTGGTACCTCTTTTAGCGGAATTAATTTCTGGATGAAAGACAACTTGAAAAGGCTGGATGAGAATATAATAATTTTGTTATTCTGGCCTTAGCGTAAGATTTAGGATCGATGAGCAGTTTTTCAGTCATATAAGTTAATAAATGCAAATGATATTACAAGTAGAACAAGCGTTGTTCTATTGCCTAGTATTACCATGTATTTGCAGGGACTTGGTCTCATTTGTATATACTCCATATCCTTTCATCGCTTTAGGCCACATACCAATCATTTCTACGTACATAAGCGGAGAAATCCTAGTCGAAAAATTTTAATATATGGCTGTAAAGAAAATGAAAACAAAATCAAATATATCGGAAAACAGGAAGTAGATAAGTGACGCATATGAAAAGGGGAGACATGAAACAACTCGCCATACCAAACCTTCAAACCAAATATCAGATCAATACTACATACACAAGCGGATGAATCCTTGAATGGACGGACAGACAGACCAACCAGGGTAGAACATCGGAGCTAGATATAAGAAATAAGGAGTTTGAGACAACAGGGTACAAGCTTGATTGCCACTGAAATAAGAAAGGAATGGGTAACGGCTATAGATTTGCCTCCTTTTCGACCCCACTGAATAGAGAATATCTTTGTACTGCATGAACAGTTGAATTACTATACAAAATTTTTCTACAGTGGTTCAAGGCCAGGCTTTTCCACATTATGACCGCAATATTCAGCAGACAAAGTTCTCTACCTACCTGAGGACGCGCCGGTCAGCTTTAAGACGACTGCAACTCACCGAAGTGCCAAATTATCTAACAGAATGAGGAAAAGTTACCTTTAGCATTTTCAAAACTTCAGTGTATAAAAACTTTCGTCATTCTTATGTTGCATATTCATTCGTTATTTTATATACATGCATTGATGAAGATTATTTAGAAATAAAAACGAATAAAGACACAGAAAAATATAGCAATTGTGCAGTCAATAACATATGAAATGTTTTGCTGTAAAAGTTGGTTAACGATAACTTCAACCGCGTTAAACGATCACAAGGTAAATAGTTAACCTGAAGACCACAGTTGATCGTTGAAAGCGATATGAAAAAATTATGTTTTCTCTCGATTTACCCACGTGTGCCCCAATATTTTCTCTATAGTTTTTAGAATGAATGAAACAGAAATGGCCGAGGTTATTTTATCCAATTAATTGTGGTCGTATATTTGCTTAAAACTGTGGCAATTGAAGAAAATGATAGTGTATTTTGAGGAATATCAGTTTAAAGAGTAAATTTCTCCCTTGTTGTAGAATACATCTCAGTATTTTTTTCTGCTCTTTATTGCTTATTAGCATGTGAATGGAAATAGATAATATCTACCTTCAAAAATATAACACAGTTAATAAAAATCACCTTTTTCGTAGCACACTTGTTTATTTTCGCTTTGTTTACAACCGCGTCAGCGATGACCACCGAGTTTGCGATGGCGGGTTAACCCGGGTGATAATGACATCCAAGACTAGGACTAAGAACAGGCTTGTAAAAAAACTTCACATGTTCATTCATCCATGACTGAGGGTTGATGGAATTAATACTATGCACTACTCAAGGTGCAACTGCATGTCAATATCACAAGGATTGCAAGATGTAATATCTGCTTGTAAAAAACTAAACAAAATCATTCATTTATAACTGAGGGTTCATGGCCACCATCTGGATTTGAAATCAATAGAAACTCCTCTAGACCTGACTGCATTCCAAATATAATGTGGCTAAGACTACTGGCACAGGCTGTCTGTAGTAACTGCTTGTGGATCACTCACACATGACTAAGGGGTGAGGCCTTCAACTAATTGACTGGTTCCCATGTTAAGGTTCCACTAAAGTCAAAAATTAGGACACACAAGTATTTTTTAAGCTACATGAAATATAGTAATAAATCATGAAGAAATGCATTCTTTCAATCATAATTTACATGTACTCACTGTGTAAATTGTAAATTTATTTAAAATTAAGATTTTATAACCAAATCTTTTCCTTGGGTACACACTCAAATTAAAAAAAAATCAGGAGGTCAGGAAAACGTCTAATACTTGTCGAAATTGTTCTGGACGAAAACTAAGATGTATAATGCAGGGCAAGCTAACATTGGTTTGTCTAGTTTCATATGTTTTGAAGTGGAAATTTAGCAATTTCTGACCTGAATGTGTGGAATTACTTCCCCTATGTACCAAAACTGAACTGAGTCTTGAAAATGAACATTAGTTCCAAATAGTCGGCATTAGCTTGCCCTTCCTTAGACATTAAAGTATACGTTCACAACAATTTTGAAACATAAAAGTCCCTTTTCAGACCTCCTGATTTTTTTGAAAATAGTGTGTATACCAAATGAAAAGATTCGCCTATAAAATAAAAAAATCAAATGTATTTACAATTTTCTAAGTGTGTACGTGTAGATTATGTTTAAAAGAACACATTCCGTAATAATATTTTACTACATTTCTTGCAGCTTGAGAAATACAGACAATTGTTTTATGTTTACTGAGTGTCCCAATTTTTGACTTTAGTGGAACCTTTTAATGCAATTGTACATCAAATAATATGGACCTACAACTAACAAAAGGATCACAATTTTGAATTGTTGAACACCAAAGAAATGCTAACACTATGTCTTGCTTCTGGACTTAAGTTGCAGGCAAGACATAAATGTGGTGAACAGGATATGCACAGATAGAAATTTTTATGCAATTTCAAGTCCTCCTCTTACATACTACCTGAAAGCCAATTTTATTTGGAAACTTGCAATATCAAATTTTTTGTAAACTTTGTTGAAAACTAAGGAGTATCTCCCTCATACAAAGCTCTGTCCTTAGCTGATTTTGGCTTTCCATTTAGATCATATTTGGTAATTTGTTCTCTATCAGATTTTAAACATCTTTCGATCTTTGAGTTTATGGTCTTCCAAATATTTAGATTTTATCTGCACTGATGAGACATAAAGTGCCAAAATGGCCATACGCAGAAACTTAATTTACAGTAACTTTGGTATTTTGTTATTTGTTTCCACTGGGTGATGCTGCTGCTGGTGGACTTTTAGTCCCCCAGGGTATACCAACCCAGTAGTCAGTACTTCGGTACTGACCAGAAAGCCAATTTTATTTGGAAACTTGCAATATCATTTTTTTAAACTTTGTTGAACACTAAGGAGTATCTCACTCATTCAAAGCTCTGTCCGTAGCTGATTTTGGCTTTCCATTTAGATCATATTTGGTAAATTGTTCTCTATCAGATTTTAAACATCTTTGAGTTTATGGTCTTCCAAATATTTGGATTTTATCTGCACTGATGAGACATAAAGTGCCAAAATGGCCATATGCAGAAACTAAATTTACAGTAACTTTGACATTTTGTTACTTGTTACCACTGGGTCTATGCCACTGCTGGTGGACTGTTAGTCCTCCAGGGTATTCACCAACCCAGTAGTCAGTACTTCGGTACTGACCAGAAAGCCAATTTCATTTCAGAACTTGCAATATCAATTTTTTTTGTAAACTTTGTTGATAACTTAGGAGTATCTCCTTCATGCAAAGCTCTGTCCTTAGCTGATTTTGGCTTTCCATGATAATTTGTTCTCTATCAGATTTTAAACATCTTTGAGTTTCTGGTCTTCCAAATATTTGGATTTTATCTGCACTGATGAGATATATAAAGTGTCGAAATGGCCATATGCAGAAAACTAAATATTCAGTAACTCCAGTATTTTGTTATTTATTAGAAATTTGATTTTCTGTATACTATAAATTGACAACAAAGTAAAAGAATCTAACATTTAATATAAGTTTCAATATAGTACAAAAATCAATGTATAAATAATTTTACAGCACTTATTAATAAACACCTGCTTCATTTGATACAAACAGCTGATTTCATTGGCATAAAGGAGCTGAAATATGTTCCATGAAATCTGTTTAATTCATAGAATCAATGTTCAGGCCATTACAACATATAATGTAATTTTCTCAAGATTTAAGCTATAAAGATATGGAGTAAATGTTCACCAGACAAAAGAAAATCAGCAAATAATATAAGGTTCTTTCACAAGACGATATTAAAGAAAGTAGATATTTTCTAAGAGTGTGTGTTAAACTTAGTCTTTTCCTGAGTGAAAAGAGGGTAAAAAACATAACATTTCTCACAGAAGTGAAAGATATACCTGGTTGAATTCAAGAATCTATTTCTTCCATAAAATAACATGATAATAAAGGAAGTATAACATGCATGTCCTTGTGGAATTTTTCAACTGTAATGCAAATGGTTAAAAGGGTTTATTATGGTAACAACTGTGATGTCAAAAAATGGCAATGACGGATTGGAAGTTTACCCAGGTGAGCCTGCTTCATGCAACACTGTCTGTGGTCTGTCTTACAGGAAAAACAGCCATTTACCAAAGAAAATTGTTTCTGGGTTGTTTTTTCTTCATTTTAATGTCTTTTTATCATGTCATGTTAATCATGTCATTTTTAAAAATTCTGTTTACCTGGTCTACTTTTAATTATTCTTGAAAGTTCCGTTTACCATACTGAATAGGAAAAATGAAAGGATATGGAGTGAATGTACATGTGGCAAAAACACACACGATACATAGAAAACTCCAGTTTATCAAGGACAGGGCTTTTATTCTTCATGTCTTCATTTAAAGACAATTTTAATTCAATCTTTTCAGAAAATATTTATTGTCTTTCATGTCAACTGTTAAAGATTTTTTGCGTGTTCTATTCTTTTGGTTTATCAATTATCAAATATTTTTATTTGATTTATTTACGTGTAAATCTTAATTTATTCAATCATTAAATTTAATGAGGACTTTATCTTTTTTTTAAGAACTTCCAACAATAATTAAACATAACAGCTCACAAAATAATGAAATACATCAGAAGTTGTTTAAAAAATATATACATGGCCAAGGATTAATACATGTATATAATTACTTGATTCCTTAACCAAGTGAGTTCTTCAGTACTTCCTTAGTATTGTAGTACCAAATCATATACAAATAACATTACATTTTTTAAGATGGCTCACTCATCACATTTTTGTTTTTGTGTCAGAATTCGGAACTCATCCGGAACTTTTCCAGTTCAATTTCTTCAAGAACTTTGCACATGGACCTTCATGTTTTATTTCATGAATGTCTTCTATAGGTCAAATTAAGACACCTGACAAGTTTTCATAAAATTCATGTAGACAGAAAATATGCCTGGAGTTAAACTAAGAGAAAATCCAGAGAAATCCCTTTCCCGCAAAGTTTTTAATGTTTTGGATCTCCATTAAAAGCACACAGACCTATATATTTCTTTTTACCATTCCATAAAATTAACAATACTTAATCAGCTTAAACAGGTTTCAAGAAACCCTAGATACTGTAAAATTTTCGCATCGTCTTTATTTCGCGGTTAATTGACAGGAATTTTAGTTCGCACAGTTTTGAATTCGCGCTGCCAAATTGATGACCATTGAATTCAATATTAGACAAGTATATTTGCGCTGTTTTATTTTCGAGCTGCCATTCCAAGCGCGAAATAAAACTGCCACGAAAATTTCCCGGTTTACAGTATAAACAAATAAGGGCTGTTCCAGAAAAATTGATATGGGGATGAAGAAAACACAACCACCAACAGCAATTTATATAAAGTGCCTTCAAAGGGTCCCAGACCAACTTTTCTGGAACAGCCCTAAACAAAAATCAGTAATGAGCCTCCTTAATTAAAAGCAACCATATTATTATGATCAGATGTTTAGGGAAGAACTTTAAAGTATGTATATAAACTGATTGTATCTTTTGATTAAAAGAAAAACTTACACTAAAACAAACTATTTTTCTTGTCTTTAAAGGCTTCAGTAGGTCATTCAACAAAATTTTATGAGACTAGATTTTCTTTCCATATGAAAGGAAACTAAGATTTCCTAATGTTAGACAAAAGTAAAAAAGCACTTTTCCACCACTTTAACATGAAATATCTCAAGAAAAAGCACATGTCCATGGTTGTTAAGTTCTTATAGATATGACATATACTTGTATTTACGAAAATTTGATACAGTAAATAATGAACATTTGATAGAAAGTGATTAACATTGATGGTGCTTTTGTAGTGCTGAAGAATGATAATATATGTAAATGTATACTGCAGTGCTTTAATTAATACTTGAACATTGAAACATAATACTTGTCCTCATTTAAATTTTAAAATATATATATGATTCATGATTGTATTATTCACCCGTTAATATGGTGTTAAAATATTTATGCCAATGAATGAAATTTAATATCTTAAATGTACACCCATGTTTGATATTTACTGTCTTTGATGTTTATCAACTTAGTAGTAAGTCTTCCAGGGCAGATATGTGTCGCCTGCGTAATATTGTGATGCAGACATTGAAAAATATTCGCCTGCGTAATATTGTGATGCAGACATTGAAAAATATTCGCCTGCGTAATATTGTGATGCAGACATTGAAAAATATTCAAGTTCCGTCAAACAAGAAGTGGGTATCAGAGATTTCCCAAATTTTATATAGTATATAACTTCATACTGATACTCTGTGTTGAATGCCAGAAGGCTGGGGTGTGTGGTTCCTGAGAAAAATGTGACAGAAATTTAAAAGGCAAAAAATTGTTCTAAGTCCTGCCAAATTGGAAGTAGGCATAGGAGGGACTCCAATCTCTCTTACACAGTATAAGTCCTTATATTGATACTCCATGCCAATTGAAGAAAGCTGGAATATTTGGTTCCCGAGAAAAATGTGACAGAAATATTTTGTAACCCAGAAGGGGGGGGAATATTCTAAATATTCTAAATTCCATCAAACATGTACAATGTAGTAGGCATGTGAGAGATCACTAACTCTATACGGTAAAGTTCCCAAACTCTTTGCCAAATTGCAGAAGGCTAGCAATGTGGTTCCTGAGAAAAATGCAACAGAAATTTTCAATACCCAAAATATATTATAAGTTTCCTTAAGCAGGAAATGGGCATGCGAGAAATCCAAAACTCTTTTACACAGTATAAGTCTCCATAATGATACTCCATGTAAAATTGCAGAAGGCTTGCATATGTGGATCCTGAGAAAAATGTGACAAAAATTTTTTGTGATGCCGATGATGACAGACGCAAGAAGAATCAAAGAAAATGTGTCCATGGGACAAGGCTGCCCCCGCCATACAGATGTTCCAGCAAATAGGAAGTAGATGAGTGACAGACTTCAAAAGGGTAGACAGGATACAACTCATCATACCAAAGCTTCAGACCAAATATCAAATCATTCCTGCATACACAAGCTAAGAAATCCTTGACAAAATTTTAGACGTATGTCCGTACGGACGGACAGACGGACACGGTAAATCTTAATGCCCCCGTCGCCTAACGGCGGGGCTTAAAAATAGTGATCCAATATTCTGCCACTGCGTGAACGGAGGCAACACAACAATGTAGGATATTTACCCACAGTGTAGGATATTTACCAACAATGAAGGATATTTATCAATAGATATTGTAGGATGTTTACCAATATTGTAGAATATTTACCAACAAAGTAGGATATTTATCCAAAGTGTAGGAGGTACTCTGCAGGCTGAAATAACCATTGGTAAAAATGATAATGAACTTAGAAATGTTAACTTACACCTTTCAATATTTACCCAAAATCTACAATTATCACCCGCAATATGTAAGATCATCCAATCAAATTTTACTTTTTGACAAAAATAATGACTTAAAATTCAAAATGTGGTACATAATATATAATATAAAGGAATCAATACTGAGCACTTCTGATGATCAACTGAGATTGAAAACACAAAAGAAGTGTATTCATTGAGCACTTCAAAATGGATTTCATTGTCTTAAATAAATCTTTTTTTTTTATATTTGCTGCCATATGGTATGTTTTTATCAAAATAACATGTTCAACCCCTCAAAAGACTTTCCTGTAGGTGAATTTTCCCGGAAAATTTTGACATCACAATATAGATTTTCCAACATCACAATGTTTTGTGACCCAATTTCGCCGATTGACCCAGGTCAACCGATGCAATTCATTCATAAAAAGAAGTAATAAAGTGGTCTATAATGAATATGATAGTCATTTTTTCTAAATTAATTCATAAAACTGTCATTGATTTTACAATATTATTTTTTGCCCCTGATATTCTTGCATTTCTAATTCTTAACATTATTTGAACTCTTTCAGCAATTCATTTAGAAAGACATTTTAATTCCGTGATTTTCACAATTGAAGGTCACATGTCAGACATGTGATTTCTGTCACTTCAGAAATGTATGGAAAACAGTACAGGTCACCATGTCGGATCTCCAAATCTTGACATTAATTTGTCATGGTCCTCCAAGTCTTTCTGAACTTTCTTCCTCATATAAAATATTGGACAATCCCGACTACAAAATACAAAAAAACAAATTTTCATGACTTAAAATATCAAACTGAATGAAAAAAGTAAATACACACATGACTACTATATCGATTAATTTGATTCAAAATATACAGTGGACCAAAGAAATTGGCTTGTAAATAGAGGTTCTAGTTTTCCCGAGTCAATGGGAACAGGTTGATTCAGATCCAAACACTGATACCAGAAGATTAAAATATTAATCTTTTTAGACAAAAGGGTCCAATGCTAGTTTTATGTTTGTTTCTTTGCTAATTCTTGCTAATTTCAATCAATATCTGCTGCAATCTTCTGAAATACAATAATTCATTTATTTTAATGTTTACAAATATCATTGCTCTATTTCCTGAGGTGAAATGGACAAGGAAATATTCTTTTGGGACTCATCTTAAAAGCTGATTTGTGGAATTGGAAGACTACATTAAAATTATTAGTTTTCAGAATGACCTATTTAAAGATGTTCCACTTTAAAAAATAAAAGTGAAAACAAAAGTCCGAAGCAATCAGAGGGAGAGACCAGTACGGAAAATCTTTAAGACCTACGACAACATCGAGAAACACAATCCAACACAGAACATTTTATGCAAGCTTTCATATTCCCGACTTGGAACAGGCATTTTATAAATAAAATGGTGGGTTAAAAATTGAGGTTACTGTGGGCTATAATATTGTATATAAAAATATTGTGCCATGGTCTGTTTTCCAGTACTTATCAACATGACAGTTACTTTCAGCCATTTTAATTTGAATTTCTGGGCATGTTAGGATGATAAAAATAGTAATGGTGCATTACATGATACCTTGTCACGTTTCACAATATTTCAAAGTTTAAAGATGCATAACTCTAGATCCCTGTGTACTTCTGAACCCAAAATTATACTTGGCAAACAACCTACATACCAAATTAGAAGACAGTATGTCGTTTCATTCACAAATTATCAGTCTGAAACCCTATAATTTGCAAAATTTCAAAGTTTCAAGGGGTATAACTCCAGAACCCCTTGGACCTCTGAACCAAAAAATCGAACTTAGTGTTATTATCAAGTTAAATACCAAGTTTCAATGACAATATATTCTTTCATTCACAAGTTATCAGTCGGAAATCCTAAAATTTGCAAAATTTCGAAGTTTAAAGGGGCATATCTTCAGAACCCCTTGGACCTCAGAACCCGAATTCGAACTTGGCCTGTGTTTTGTGGTTAACAAAATACATACCAAGTTTGAAGACAAAATATTATTTCATTCACAAGTAATCAGTCGGAAACCCTAAAATTTGAAAAATATCAAAGTTAAAAGGGGCATAACTCCAGAACCCCTTGGACCTCTGAACCCCAAATCGAACTTGGCCGGAGTTTTGTGGTAAACAAGTCACATACCAAGTTTGAAGATCTTATGTTATTTCGTTCACAAGTTATCAGTCGGAAACCTTCGGGGGAACAGATGGACAGACGGACGGGCAGACACATGGACGGACGGACAGACACACGACTATACCTCGCCACTTCATGTAGCGGGGTATAAAAATGTCCAATCACTTAATAGCCACGAACAATTTTAAAATTCTACATAATAAAAAAATTCTGAACACATTTACAGTAAGTCAACTTTGTATGAAAATAAATTTTTTTTGAACATTTCCTAATGATCATAACTTCCGTTATAAATCTTCAATAGGCACACCAAATGATCTAAACATTTCAATCTAAAAATGGAATGTCATTTATGCAGTATTATGAAAAAACATCTTTTAAGGTAAACATGTTGTTAATGAGAAATTGATGTATGAAATATTGGACATTTAATTATCAATACATGGATTTTTAAATCTAAATATAAAACACATAATTTTAAATCAAAATGTCTTTCTGTAGAAGAGGGCTGCATTTTATATTCTCTGAGAGATAGAAGATGCAAGGATGACTTCAATTATCATGTTGAGAACAAGTCCAAAATTTCCCTGCTTTGGAAGATCTGGCAGGCTTTTACTTCCACTGAGCATGCTGAGTTGACACGAATATTGTGGGTAATCAAAAGTGACTACCTACTCTCTAGAGTACAATTGAATATTGATTTTTCATCACATCAGAAAACAAGCTGTTTGTCAACAGTATGAAAAGAAATAGTAGAGAATCAAATCTGATCATACTGATGTCTTTTTATTGATTCTGGTGATTGATTTAAGTTTACTTTCACATATTAGGTGATTAAATAAACAATTAAAGGATATAGAGTAAATGCACATGAGACAAAGTCATACAAATACATGGTAGAACCAAGCAAAGGAAAAACACTTTTATTGTTGTTCTTTATCTCTAAGTCACCATGAGGCCTTCAACAATGAGCTTTACTCATACCTCATAGTAAGTTAAAGTTTTGTTTCACATTTTAGTGATCTTTTCATCTCTCATCCTAAATATTTTTATTTCTTGCTACCAATGTTCATATAATACAACTTTTTCAATTATTATCAGAAATCAATATCTGGTTTTCTCCTGGGAATTTCTATATAAATATTATAAATATCACAAAGGCAGTAAAGTAACTTGGAAAGATACAAACGAAACATAAATAAAACTGCCTCATCACCACTAATCGGCTCAAGGCAATCATTCTTCTGCAATTTTCGTATAAGAACAAAACTTTTCACAGAATTGTTAGCTCAAGATGGGGAAGGGGTGCATTTTATGCTTAACTACTTTAATGAAGCCAAATTTAAGATATAAAATTTTGACAAATTATATATATAGTTATTACTTTTAGTGTCTAGGGTGCCAAAGTACCATGAGGGATCTGTGACTTTGTTCACATAACTGTAAGACTATAGAATGCATGGTTCCAAGTTGAGTGTATCCTTTTTTTCTTTTTTCTTCATAAAAAGGACATAGCCTCACAAAGAAGATTGATTGATTGATTGAATATTGTTTAACGTCTACTCAGCAATATTTCAGCTATATCAAGACGAGAACAAGTTTGTAAATAAATAATCACTTTGGGGTATGGAAAGGGCCATGGGACGGGAAATTCTGACTGCCACTGGAAGAGTAGGGTGAAATCGTCAAGGGCGGGGAAGTTAGCCTTGTAGCCAATCACCTACGGACCACCCCAAAAGAGCTTGCTACAAGGGTTCTTTAACGTGCAGGAAGCGTGGCGTTTCTTCCAACACGTGGACCTGAGTTTACATCCCATCAGAAAGATGGGTTGTGTATTTATCAATCCCGCACAACCACGGAATGGGTCCTATTTCTATATCCCAGGACCCTCGGAGTCGGCCTCCGTTTAGGAGGGGTCACACCCCGCATGCCAGAGATACTAGGTCCTATTTCTATATCCCGGGGTTCCCTCGGGGTCCTCTGTTAGGAAGACTCATACTCCAAGCTCAGAGGATGCTGCGGGCCTATTCATAAGCCGGGACCGCGCACAGCGGCACAAAGAAGACATGCTTTGCTATAATGAACTCATTACCTTAACCAAAGCGCCACACAGGTACTTCCACTTTTAACAAATTTCATGTAATAGTATGTGAAGCTGTACTAAACAGGGAGAACTTATGGAGAAAGAAGATGTGGTAGCATGCAAAAAAAAAAACAAAGAATCACAGCTCATCATTTCCAAACTTTAGACCAAATTTCATTTTATTCCAACTGGTAGAAGCCAGGAACAAAATACCTGCATCTTGATACAAAGCCTTAAGCTCAATAGCAGAACCTATTTAGAGTTTACTCTCCTGTGAAAATGCTTCTCAGCAATGCTTGAATTTATATCTACATGCATATGTCTTATTATATTATTGTAAATGTGGTTATTTTTGTGTGGTTCTTATTTAGTGTTTTTGATTCCTGCACCCATTCCTTAGGTTTTATTTTTGTGATTCTCATTTACGTTTCCCTGCTCTTGCAATGAAAAAGAATCTACTAAAAGAGAAATTTTTTTGGAACACGTGCCCTTCACAAAATAAGCAAAAATAAACACCCTCATGAAAATTAGATACCTATTCAGATAATATTCTGAACAAATTTCATTTCAATAGTAAAATGTTAAAACTATGTTCTAACATATAGATATGTACAAAGCAAATTGGAAAGTAATGAATTTTCCATATATCATTCCTATATAGTTTGATTCAATTTGAAATATGAAAATGATCAAACAATCAAATTCCTATTGTCTAACATTTTTTTATCATCTAAAGTGTTTTACCTTGATACTCCAGTGAAGATACATTGGTATACTAAAGGATATTGATTGTTTGCTTGACAGACAATAGACAGGAGTTACTGTAAACCGGGAAATGTACATGTCAGTTTTATTTTCGCGATTTTCGCATTAGGAATGGAAGCGTGAAAATAAAACGGCCCAAATATACATGTACTTGTCTATTATTGAAGTCAATGGTCAACAATTTGGCAGCGGAGGCGGACTTGCATCAATCTCCGAAACAGAGGTGCATAGCTCTTCCTACGTCCGATTATCACCTCTGCCACACCGGAAGGAGAGATTTCTCTCAAAATGGCCGATTTTCATGACGTCACAGTGTGAAATACGTCAGGATGTATACAACGTCACTGTGAAAAGGGCATGGTAAATCCAATATGGAGGACAAGGTGTGGCAGAGGTGATATCTGACATAGGAAGAGCTATGCACCTCTGTTTCGGAGATTGGACTTGCATAAGCCTTGAAAGCTTGTTTCCTGATCCTTTCACTTAGTAATTTATAATGTTGTTATATATATTTGTCTTTATTTTGTGAATAAATATGTTTAAACCAATTTGGCAGCACGAATTCAAAATTGCGCGAACTAAAATCATGTCAATTTACTGCGAAATAAAGACAACATGAAAATTTCCCGGTTTAAGATATTAAGACATAGTTTATATTGGTATTACTTAAGGATTCTAACATGGCTCTTCTTATCTTCAACCAGTATAATACTCAATAACCATATACATGTATTTGGCACATGTGCAACAGATTAAGAGTAAAAGGGATGAAAAACAACCATGTTTTTAATTCTGTTCATCTTAGTTTATGAGGGAAATAAAAGGTTAAGAATAAGAACAGTTTTTAACTAAATCATGCCATTAAGACACATAAATGTGTATTGTTTGGCTTCGGTTTGGATTTTGAACTTGCATCTTGTTGCCCTTTAACCATGGGTTGGGCCTTTATATTCGTAAATTTAATCCCTCCCTCACGATCTGGGTTACATTTGAATATATAAAGGCCAAGCCCATGGTTTAATGACAATAACCATATACCTGCCATGAAAAAGTTCTTAAATATACACAAATTCATTGAAGAATTGCAAATTTAATATTTTCATGCTTCAGGAAGCATGAATAACCTACATACCAATTTTTACGAAATTATGTCATGAGAAACAGTAAATTTGTGAAAATTCAAATTTAATGTGCATAACTTCATAACAACCTCTGAACCTAAAACTGATCTTGGCAAACAATTTACATACCAAGTATAAAGACAACATGTTACTTCATTCACAAGTTACCAGTTGGAAATCTTTTTGGGATGGACGGAGGGACACATCACTGAGGGTATTTCATAATACCCATCATTTTGTGTGATGAGGTATAAAAACAAAGGAAATTATATTTAGACATGATGTATTCACTGCTGAAAATAGAAGTTAAAGGAATGCATCATAATTTCCTATTGATTTATTATCTTAAATGACAATGTTGAAACCCAATAGTTTAAACAGGAATATGATCTAGATGTACACTCAAACTTAGATGGCTCAAACACCCAAAGGACTGAATTTTTACAGTTTGCCTAAATCAAGGGCAATAACTCTGGAAAGCATAATCACAGTCAAAATCGAATTTGACCTGTATTTTATCAATAGAAACATTATCCCTAAATGTTAACACTTTCCTTCAAAGCAAACTCAACTTATCATCCGGAAACCAAAAAATTTTGCCTAAATCAAGAGCAATAACTCTGGAACACAAAATCCGATCAAGGTCAAAATATAACTTGACCAGTATTTTTTTAATAGAAACATTATCCCAAAATATTAAAACTTTCCTTCAAAGCAAACTCAAGTTATCATCCGGAAACAAAAGTGTGACGTACGGAAAGACAGACCGACTAGAGGAATCCTATATACCCCCACCTTTGAAGGCGGGGTATAATAAAATATAAAGGCCTTCTGCCCGCCCCATTATTTTTCATGACCCAAGATGAGAATCTTCTAATTAACTTGATGTGGCCTTAAATAGAGATTAATACATGGCCTTTTCCATATCTTCTTTTTTCAACCAGGCAGATTTAAAAGGCCTTGAGGTATAAACTGATCTTGGCAAACAATTTACATACCAAGTATAAAGACAACATGTTACTTCGTTCACAAGTTACCAGTTGGAAATCTTTTTGGGATGGACGGAGGGACACATCACTGAGGGTATTTCATAATACCCATCATTTTGTGTGATGAGGTATAAAAACAAAGGAAATTATATTAAGACATGATGTATTCACTGCTGAAAATGGAAGTTAAAGGAATGTATCATAATTTCCTATTGATTTATTATCTTAAATGACCATGTTGAAACCCAATAGTTTAAACAGGGATATCATTTGGATGTACAGTCAAACTTCAATGGCTCGAACACCAAAAGGACTGATGAAAACAGTTCGAGCCAAAGGGGTGTTCGAGAAATCGGGGTAGAACAACGTTTAAATTTGAGCAAATAGGGTTCGAGGCATCAATGAGTTATTGCAGTTCCAGCCATCAGAGTTCTACTGTCTTCACCACAACCCCATAGTTGTCCCTAAGTCAAATTTGCAGGTATTCACTACCAGCTGATATTTGATAGGTACTAACAACTTTGATGACAACTCTTTCTCATTGTGAGACATATAATCTTAATTTTGATAAGCCTATAGTGTCGGTAAAAATTCAGTTTTTTCCCCACAAATACTAGTTACTCTTTTTCACCATTTAAGTGTAACATTTAAACCATATTTCAGATATTTGCATTTCCTATATTAATACGAATTTACTATCAAGCTGCAAGATTGGGCTTAAACTTGAGACATATCACTTTGCTTACATATTTGTCTAATGTAAATCTACTGCTTAACAATAAAATACTCACCTTGTACACAAAACATCTTCATGTAAACTTCCTTGACATCGCTGACACTGTGTCCACAGACGAGAAAATTTTTCTTCTAATACATTTAAATGTGAAATTTCTTTCTGGTAGATCTGTGATTCTCTTGATTTACAATGTTTACACACAGCACCTGATTAAATAGAAATATTGTTGTCAATGGAACAAATCTGTTTTCAAATAAAAGTTCCAAGGTTCTCCCGATTTCCAATATACATGTAGGAATAATGTAAAGTGTTGCTCATCAAAACCAAAATAAAGATACCTATATCAGTCAGGGGCATCATCAAAAACAGTTATAAATTTTATAACCTTTATTGGTTAGATTTTTCCATTTTTGAATTATCTCCCTTAGTGAAAATTACAGAAATAACTAAAATTGGTTATTTCTTCTACATCATGTCAAATTTTCAACAAGCTCTGATTCAAGAAACTTGAACAACAAAACTGCATGGTTTGTGTAAATTTCAAAAGATATTGATGAAGTAAAACATCTTAATTATCAATGAACTGCTTATATTAGATAATGAACATTTAATTGGCATTTAAAGTCCCTTGGGGGCTTGACTTTGACCAACTTGCGTGCCATGTTCCTGGTGGTGCGTATCAGATTTTATGATTTCAAATTATATAGGAAATGTTAATTTATCAAATAAAAATACCAACACAAATGAGAAAAATTTATTATGGCCACAATCAGGATTTAAAGATCAAAGGAAATACAAAAATAACCATTTTCCATTACTTATTGAAAATGAAAATTTTTGAAAATAACTGAAAATGGTTATAAAATTTATAACTGTTATTGGTGATGCCCCTGACTGTATATCAGTAGAATTAATAACAATTTCAGTTAAAAACACATTCATAAGTACATAAGTTGTTAATTAAGACTTGTGGTAAATTGTAAGTTCTGTACAGTACCTGGAATGCATGTTGTGCAACTAGTATCTTTTTCTAACTCTTTAACGTAAATTAAGTCACATACAGTGCAAGGACTAAACACCTTCCACACTATTTTTTTGCTGGTAACAGAAAGAAGCATGTTTTTTTTTAATAGACTAGTCATCTGTTTGCTTTAAACAGGTGATTCCCCCCCCCCCCC
>MJUU01034465.1:0-16274 GCA_002080025.1 Modiolus philippinarum
GAAACAAAAATTATGGTCAGTGGTAAATTAATGTATGCATTCAGAGTTGAATACAACACTGGTTATTCTTTCGTTGTTAAGTTGAACTGTCTTTTATGCATTATAAAAGCACTACGCTGTACAGCCATTTTTATCTCGAAGCCATAAAATGGCTGGAGAGATATTGATATGGCAAGAAAAAATCACGTGCCCCGCATGAGGCTTCAAGCCTATTAACAGCTCTAAAAGATGATCTTCGTGCTTCCAATAAAATATAGTGCGCAAGTTCCTTTCAAAATCGGATACATTTAGTATTTAAGTTATATTTCTTCATTTTCTTGAGTTGAACACAGTAGTGTTTTTATTAAACTGAAAACAATATGCATGTTAATCAAATTACTCGTTTTTTTACTCGTTGCTTATAGAAAATGAATGGCTGTCTTTATATCTGATGGGAAAACACGCCCATTGACCTTTGTAAGATGTTTTTATTGGTTTAAAATGAAACATACGATAAACACGTCAGATGTGTATTCACACAGCTGAAGCGATCTATATTTAAAGTTTACATAAGTACACGTGTCCAGAAGCGCGATTAACATTGAGTTTATTACATTACGTTTATAAATTTTCAAAGTCAGTTACGTATTTATTGTTTTGAGTATCAATTAGTGCTTAATAGATTCAGGGATTGGTGTTCTATAATTATGATTTAAAATATTTATTTAGGTCAAACATGCCCCCATTCATAGTTATAAAAAATCAATAACGAGTCGTTGTAGTGTGTATTCTTAAATGTTTCGTAGCATTCAAAATACAAACATCGCTATTTGTTCGTTCGAATTTTCGCACAAATTAATTATCAAGCGCAATTTGGCCAGTTACAGCGATTTTAAAGACTGAAAACTTCTTAAAAGGCTCTCGCTTTGCGGTCGCCTTTTAAGAAGTTTTTACGCCTTTAAAATCGCAATAAGTGGCAAAATGCGCTTGATAATATATAATAGCAATGAAATCATGCGAAATCACACAATCCGATTATTTTCACGTATTACGGACTATAACTTAATACATGCAGACGTATGCAGTAGTTCTTTGGATGACTACGAAGTTTTGCCACATGTAGAATTTCAGGGCTTCGAGATTCAGCTCCATCGGAGCTTTGATTCAATGTTATAATTACTACACTTTCCTTCAACTTATTTATTCTAACCACTTGTGAATTACTGATTTCATAGTCCTAACATGCTAAGTTTTCTTGCAATTGACTCAATAAGTACCTTGTGATTGTTTTCTATGAGGTCTTATTGTTGGAAAGCAGCTGACACCAGTTGTAAGTTAATTTATTTGTTGACAACCCCAAATCCATGACGGAAGGGGTACATGGATGTAGTTTTGCTCGACATTGAGCAATGAATTCAACTCAGACCAATACTTAAGGTCGTCTTGAACTTTATGTGAGGTATGAGCAAAGCATTGCTGATGAAGGCCTCATAGTGACTTCAATAGGTGGAACAAAAATAAAAGCGTTGTTCTATTGCTATTATCCTTGGATTGTTCTTTTTGGACTGACGGTTCGGTTCTCACTTACTTTAATCATGTATTTGTGAATACTTTGCTTCATGTGCATTTACTTTATGTGCTTTCATTTATCATACGAAACATTTTACAGGAAATGGAAGCACTCTGTTATTTATTTTTTTTTGAAAACACAACGAGCTGAATAACAAACTAAAATAATGTTATTCAACTTCTTCACGTGATACAATATTTCTATACGTTCTTTGTTCTTTTATTCTGAAATATAAATACAGGACTTAAAGGAAAGTAAATCAACACCATACCTATCTTAGTTTATCAAAACTGTGTGATTTGTTTTTTAAATTGAATGTATGGACTTTGTAGGATGATATTGTGTTTTGAAAATTCAGTCATTGCACGATTTCAAATACATTTCTTTCGTACTATGATTTTTGTAGCCAGAGCAGATATTTTCGACACTGAAAAATGAACTTAAAGTTAATTAAATATTGTTAAATTTTCAATATTATATCTGTTTTTGTTGTACAGTCAGAAAACCCAGGAGATTGTCTAGACTAGTGCAGTCCATATGTAAAGACATTATGAAAAGACGTATGGTATCAGAGAATCTGAAAACTGTAAACCAGGGAATTTTCGCGCCGTCTTTATTTCGCGGTAAATTGACATGAAACGCGAAAATTGAGAAAATAAAACTGCCGCGAAAATTTCCCGGTTTACAGTAACATGATACCAAAGTTGATGTTAATTTGGATTCTGCTTATGCGCACTCCGACAACTTATGTCTAGTGCAGATCAAATCAAACTATTGGAAATTCATATACCGAAATTTGTGTAAAAACTGATAGAGAACAAATATTACAAATAAAAACTAAATAAAAATGCAAAAATCAGCTAAGTACAGAGCTATACAAGAGGGAGATACCCCTTAGTTTTGGACAAAATTTTGTTAAATTTATATATTTCAAGTTTCGAGATAAAATATTAAATGACGTTGGTTAACTCACATATATGTACATTCACTCCATATCCTTTCATTTTTACCTATATAAATATAGAAGAGATATTTAATAAATGTACAGAAGGAAAAGTACCTACAAATACATGATACAGTTAAGCAATTGGAACAATGCGTCTGTTGTTGTTCTTCATGAGGCCTACAACAATATGCAAACTTTCATACTAAATAGTTAGTTCAAGACAGCGTTAAGCAAGCAACAGGTTGAGTGAAATTCACCTGCTAGATGTGGAACAACGGTGAATGTATGTTTTACTATTTCAATGGATGCGGGATCATCGACAAACAATTGAGGTACTCCAACGAAAAAGAAAAAAATTGAATGCTTGCATTCAATGAATATAACGGTAAAAAACAGATAGTTATCTGCTTCAATAATAAGAAATTGAACTTTTAATTCCCCAAAAATTAAGATTAAGGATAAATTAGCATAATTAAAAAATTAAAAATTTTCCACTTGCGAGGTATGTTTTTCTTCGCACGTAACAGTCTTATTGAGAGCTAAGGAAAAACTGGTTCAAAATTATTTGGAGTTGCGGCGCTTTGGCTACTTTTTGAGATAAACTACGAAGAAAATTCAAGAAAACTGCAAAAACAAGTAAAACTTAAAAATTGCGGTGCACCTACGTGCATTCATGAATCTATTTGAAACTTTGCAGTTGAAAAGTGTGAGTTGCAATTAAATACAACACTTAACGTGCTTCTTCATGCACCATGTCATCATTCAGCACTAATAGCACTGAAAGATGAAATCATAAAGCAGATCAAATCAAACAATTGGAAATTTATATACCAAAATTTGTGTAAAAACTGATAGAGAACAAATATTACAAATAAAAACTAAATAAAAATGCAAAAATCAGCTAAGTACAGAGCTATACAAGAGGGAGATACCTCTTAGTTTTGGACAAAATTTTGTTAAATTTAGATATTTCAAGTTTCGAGATAAAATATTAAATGACGTTGGTTAACTGACATATATGTACATTCACTCCATATCCTTTCATTTTTTCCTATATAAATATAGAAGAGATATTTAATAAATGTACAGAAGGAAAAGTACCTACAAATACATGATACAGTTAAGCAATTGGAACAATGCGTCTGTTGTTGTTCTTCATGAGGCCTACAACAATATGCAAACTTTCATACTAAATAGTTAGTTCAAGACGGCGTTCAACAAGCAACAGGTTGAGTGGAATTCACCTGCTAGATGTGGAACAACGGTGAATGTATGTTTTACTATTTCAATGGATGCGGGATCATCGACAAACAATTGAGGTACTCCAACGAAAAAGAAAAAAATTGAATGCTCGCATCCAATGAATATAACGGTAAAAAACAGATAGTTATCTGCTTCAATAATAAGAAATTGAACTTTTAATTCCCCAAAAGTTTAGATTAAGGATAAATTAGCATAATTAAAAAATTAAAAATTTTCCACTTCCGCGGTATGTTTTTCTTCGCACGTAACAGTCTTATTGAGAGCTAAGGAAAAAACTGGTTCAAAATTATTTGGAGTTGCGGTGCTTTGGCCACTTTTTGAGATAAACTACGAAGAAAATTCAAGAAAACTGCAAAAACAAGTAAAACTTAAAATTGCCGTGCACCTACGTGCATTCATGAATCTATTTGAAGCTTTGCAGTTGAAAAGTGTGGGTTGCAATTAAATACAACACTTAACGTGCTTCTTCATGCACCATGTCATCATTTTGTATTCATGCAATGAAAATTGATATATCATAAAACTTTGCATACAGAATTATTCGTTGGAGTACCTACAAACATAAAAACAATAAACTCAATGTGATAGTCCAACTTGAACCATGACTTGATATAGCTACCACAATGGAGATTCATGTTCGACAACTCTCTGCAATAAAAACTGTTTAATTTTAGTTTAAATGAACAGTTTTCTTTGAATAAGAAGACTTCATTAAAACAAGACATCGTATCTTAAACTTGAAAACTTTACGTGTCTAAATCTCTTCTTTTTACCTGAACTAATTCAGAATAAGCTTTTTATCGTTTGCTTTGTTTCGAACCTTTTAAGAAAAAAAGAAGTTTTTTCACTTTTACTTGATATTGATTAACCCCCCATTCGCCACCTACTAGAAAATCGATAGGTTATTTAGTAACTGGTTTTTTTTACCAAGTTTCATGAGTATTTATTTATCTTTTTGGAAGCGATTAATTTTTGAAATCTAGAGTTTTGCACAAACTGCACAGGTAAATTGATTTTATATCAAGAGTTGTCGCTCTTTGGTCGAAGCAGATAGATTGGAACTTTCTTAACTGATATTGCTATTTGATAATTACAATCCTAAATGTTCATTATTTCATCATTTATTATTTTATTTTATGAAAAGTTGTTTCTTTGATATGACAACTATCTGTATGTTAAAGTATTTCGTTTATGCTTCTGATCAGACATGACAAATAAAATAAAAAGCTACGAAACTTAAATAGACTGAAATTTATTGTCAAATTGGCATAAATACTTTTCATGAGTTAAGTATTTTCTGACAATATTCTTAAAATCATGCTGATCCTAAAAATTCCAAAGATGCTATTGCCAAATAAATTGAACATTTTCTGTAAATTTCAACAAGAACGAAACGCTTTCATGCTTAAAAAACAAAGGGTATTGTCATAATCAATGATGTACAACTTTTTATGTTATACTTACAAACAAGTGTAACGTTATCTTCAGCTCCAAGCTATGAGGACATTATTTCTAAATAAATAAAATATCCAAGTAACATAATAAACAGCTACGTTAGTTATACTGTACACGTGTTTCAAGGAGTAACCTCTCTTCAGCAGCATTGAGATCAAATAATACGGAAAGCCACAATCCAAAATTAGTCAAAAACTCATGAAAAAAAAATATCGAAACAGGAAGCCAAATTCAGTACTAGGGACATCCATCGAGTGCCATATATGGCATGAAGCCGTTTGAGGGGTTAGAATTATGATAAAACAGTAAATATCTATAAATTTTTATGTCATTGGACTTGTCAATAGTGTTATTAAGTCTCACAAACGAAGTTTTTGGAGACTTATTGTTTTTGCTCAATTCTTATTATTCTTATTATTAAGTCTCCTTAACGAAGTTTGGGGAAACTTATTGTTTTTTCTCAATTCCTATTTTTATTAAGTCTCCCAAACGAAGTTGGGAGACTTATTGTTTTTGTTGCGTTTCTTATTATTATGTCGCCCCTGACGTAGTCGGGACGACATATTGTTTTTGGTCCGTTTCTTTGTTATTATTCTTAAGTCACCCAAACGAAGTTTGGTGACTTATTGTTTTTACTCTGTTTCTTATTAAGTCGCCCAAACAAAGTTTGGGGACTTCTTGTGTTTGCACCGTTTCTTGTTATTAAGTCGCCCATACAAAGTTTGGCGACTTCTTGTGTTTGCACCGTTTCTTATTATTATTAAGTCGCCCAAACGTAGTTTGGCGACTTATTGTTTTTGCACCGTTTCTTATTAAGTCACCCATACGAAGTTTGGTGACTTATTGTTTTTACTCTGTTTCTTATTAAGTCACCAAAACGAAGTTTGGTGACTTATTGTGTTTACTCTGTTTCTTATTATTTTTCATTATTATTATTATTCTTCAATGAATTTCATGAACTTTGTCCAAACAATTTCTCAGAACTGGGTGGTCTAAACTTAATAAAACTTGGCACCGATGTGGACAAGCACCTCAAGATCTACAAGAAGGTCTTTGAATTTAAAAAATGACCACCATCATTGGTCACTTTGAACTTTGACCTAAAATTTTGTGATTTAATTTTCTCGAAAAGCGTAAAAGATAGCTGATAAATTGTATGACAAAAATGTTTATTAGGTCATGACGGACCTTTGTTACATTTGTACCAAAACTCTATGATGAACCGTTCATGAGTTATGCTCCTTGAAAATTTCATTATATCTTTTAACATGTTTTTTTCTCGAAAACGGTAAGAGATAGAAACCTGGAACCTTTTCCATTCAACTTAGGTGATATGTGTTACATTTAAAAATGCAAAAGTCAAAGGTCATTGGTCACTTTGAACTTTGACCCTAGACCTTGTCATTGGATTAACCCATAAACCGTAATAGATAGCTGATAACATGTAATTGCAAAAATGTGTGTCTTGTTAACATCTACATTTGCTACATTGGGTCCAAAATTATTGGACAACCGTTTTGGGCCCATGGACCAAAAACCGATTTTGATGTCAGATTTTGAGGTTTTTTGCTTATAGCTCAAATACCATTGAAGATACATAAATACATTCAGCATACAAAATGTTCAGGAAGACTGGACCTTCAAAATGTGGTCAAGGTCAAAGGTCAAGGTCATAACCCATAACTTTATTTCATATTAAAGTATTAATAAATACACATATTAAGCTTGGAATGTTGGTTTCATCGATGAATCAATAATGAAAACATTATGACGCAACTTTCTTTCTGACGCAATCAAGAAATATTTTGACCTGTGAATCAAAGCACTAATAGCACTGAAAGATGAAATCATAATGAGCTTGAGATACTAATTTTTACATTAGAAATAAAAACATATATTTTAGAGCACATTATTACAATCATTTGTGATAAATATACAACGTAGCATTTTTTCAAAGAGCAATTGAGTATGGAATCTGGTTTGGGTGACTTGTGTTTCCATGCAAACATATCATCACTCGTTATTTTTTGTTATGATTCCTCAATGAATCTAATCTTGTCCACCCATTTTCTCAAAGATGGTTGGTCCAATCTCAATGAAACTTGGCACCATTGTAGATATCAACCCCAAGATGTGCAGAATGGACTAAGAATTTCCGAAATGGCCACTGTCATTGGTCACTTTCAACTTTTACCTTAAACCTTATGATTGGATTATCTCGAAAAGCGTAACAGATAGCTGATAATATGCAATGACAAAAATGTTTATTGGGTCCTGACGGACCCTTTTTACATTTGACCGAAACTCTATGATCAACCGTTCATGAGTTATGCCCCTTGCAAATTTCGTCATATCTTAAACATGTTTTTTCTCGAAAACGGTAAGAGATAGAAATATGGAACCTTTTCCATTCAACTTAGGTAATATGTGTTACATTTAAAAATGCCAAGGTTAAAGGTCATTGGTCACTTTGAACTTTGACCTCAGACCTTGTTATTGGATTATCTCAGAAACCATAATAAATATCTGATTAAATGTAATGGGGGAAAATGTGTGTCTTTTTGAGATCTACCTTTGTTACATTGGGTCCACAATTATTGGACCAACCCTCTTGGGCCTATGGACCAAAAACCGATTTTTTATGTCCGAATTTGGGTTTTTTAGCTCAAGGCTCAAATACCATTGAAGATACAAAAAGACATTCAACATACAAAATGTTCAGGAAGACGGAACCTTCAAAATGAGGTTGAGGTCAAGGTCACACCCCTAACTTTATTTCATGTCAAAGTATCAATAAATACACATATTAAGCTTGGAATTTTGGTTTCATCGATTAATCAATAATGAAAACACTATGACACAATTTTCTGATGCAATCCAGGTTAATTTGATCTGCAAATCAAAGCACGTAATAGCACTGATAGACCAAAACATAAGAAACTAATTCTTACATGAGGAATAAAAAAAAATTCAGAACAAATTATTACAATCATTGGTGGTAAATATACAACACAGCATTTTTAAAGAGCAATTGAGTATGCAACCTGGTTTGGGTGACTTGTGTTTGCATGCAAACATATCATCACTCGTTATTATTATTATTATTATTATTCCGCCTCAAAAATCATCTTGTCCAACCAAATTCTCAGATATCACTTGCCCAATCATAATCAAACTTCACAGGTAGATAGATCACCACCGAAAGATGTGCACTTGGGTGTTGAAATTTTCCAAATGACCCCCATCATTGCTGATTTTGAACTTTGACCCCAAATCTTATTATCCTATTATCTCGGAAACTGTAACAGATAGCTAATACAATGTAATGTCAAAAATGTTAGTTGTGTCATGCCCAACATTTGTTACATTTAGACCGAAACTTTGTGGTCAACCGTTCATGAGTTATGCCCGTTGAAAATTTCATCATATCTTTTAAGTATGTTTTTCTCGAAACGGTAAGAGATAGAAACCTGAAACCTTTTCCATTCATCTTAGGTGATATGTGTTACATTTAAAAATGCCAAGGTCAAAGGTCATTGGTCACTTTAAAATTAGCATAATTAAAAAATTAAAAATTTTCCACTTCCGCGGTATGTTTTGCGGCGCTTTGGCCTCTTTTTGAGATAAACTACGAAGAAAATTCAAGAAAACTGCAAAAACAAGTAAAACTTAAAATTGCCGTGCACCTACGTGCATTCATGAATCTATTTGAAGCTTTGCAGTTGAAAAGTGTGAGTTGCAATTAAATACAACACTTAACGTGCTTCTTCATGCACCATGTCATCATTTTGTATTCATGCAATGAAAATTGATAAATCATAAAACTTTGCATACAGAATTATTCGTTGGAGTACCTACAAACATAAAAACAATAAACTCAATGTGATAGTCCAACTTGAACCATGACTTGATATAGCTACAACAATAGAGATTCATGTTCGACAACTCTCTGCAATAAAAACTGTTTAATTTTAGTTTAAATGAAAAGTTTTCTTTGAATAAGAAGACTTCATTAAAACAAGACATCGTATCTTAAACTTGAAAACTTTACGTGTCTAAATCTCCTCTTTTCACCTCAACTAATTCAGAATAAGCTTTTTATCGTTTGTTTTGTTTCGAACCGTTTAAGAAAAAAAAAATTCACTTTTACTTGATATTGATTAACCCCCCATTCGCCACCTACTAGAAAATCGATAGGTTATTTAGTAACTGATTTTTCTACCAAGTTTCATAAGTATTTATTTATCTTTTTGGAAGCGATTAATTTATGAAATCTAGAGTTTTGCACAAACTGCACAGGTAAATTGATTTTATATCAAGAGTTGTCGCTCATTGATCGAAGCAGATAGATTGGAACTTTTATAACTGATATTGCTACTTGATAATTACAATCCTAAATGTTCATTATTTCATCATTTATTATTTTATTTTATGAAAAGTTGTTTCTTTGATATGACAACTATCTGTATGTTAAAGTATTTCGTTTATGGTTCTGATCAGACATGACAAATAAAATAAAAAGCTACGAAACTTAAATAGACTGAAATTTATTGTCAAATTGGCATAAATACTTTTCATGACTTACGTATTTTCTGACAATATTCTAAAAATCATGCTGATCCTTAAAATTCCAAAGATGCTATTGCCAAATAAATTGAACATTTTCTGTAAATTTCAACAAGAACGAAACGCTTTCATGCTTAAAAAAAAGGGGTATTGTCATAATCAATGATGTACAACTTTTTATGTTATACTTACAAACAAGTGTAACGTTATCTTCAGCTCCAAGCTATGAGGACATTATTTCTAAATAAATAAAATATCCAAGTAACATAATAAACAGCTATGTTAGTTATACTGCACACGTGTTTCAAGGAGTAACCTCTCTTCAGCAGTATTGAGATCAAATAATACGGAAAGCCACAATCCAAAATTAGTCAAAAACTCATGAAAAAAATATCGAAATAGGGAGCCAAATTCAGTACTAAGGACATCCATCGAGTGCCATATATGGAATGAAGCCGTTTGATTGGTTAGAATTTTGATAAAACAGTAAATATCTATAAATTACTAGGTAAATTTGTATGCCATTGGACTGGTCAATAGTGTGATTAAGGGGGTTCGCTACTCCATTTGAAAATAAATAGGATTTCAAATAAACATGTTTTTATGTTAGAAAATTAAAAAAGAATTCATTTAAGTGAAAAAAAATTTAATAGGTTGATGGTCTCTTTTTGAGATTTAAGTGATTGAAAATTTGGCGGGAAACTGAACTCCTCTGATTTTTCATAGGATTAATATTAACAAGGTTTGACCATGAATGAATGTGACAGAATAAATAGAATTCAATGAAATTTTACCAGAATGCTCTCAAAGATATATAAAATGAAATTATGGAAAAAATAAGGGGGTCAATGGGCAAAAAATTATAATGCTTTTAAATGGATAAAACCCGAGGCTTCCGAAAATCTGACAGAAATCCCAAAACATGAGGAGCGAACCTCCTTAAGTCTCCCAAACTCAATTCTTATTATTGTTATTATTAAGTCTCCCAAACGAACTTTGGGGAAACTTATTGTTTTTACTCAATTCTTATTTTTATTAAGTCTCCCAAACGAAGTTGGGAGACTTATCGATTCTGTTGCGTTTCTCATATATTATTATGCTTTCTTTCTTTATTCTTGTTATGTCGCCCCAGACGAAGTCGAGGAGACATATTGTTCTTGTTCCGTTTCTTTGTTATTATTGTTTCTTTTTATTATGTCGCCCCAGACGTAGTCGGGACGACATATTGGTTTTGGTCCGTTTCTTTGTTATTAAGTCTTTTTTTATTTGACATTTTTTTTACCCTTTTTTTATTGGATATTTTTTTTTCATAGAATTGAGTAAAAACAATAAGTCTCCCCAAACTTCGTTTGGGGAGACTTATTATTTTACTCAATTCTTATTATTATTAAGGTCTTTCACCACAAGTGAAAGACCTTATTGTATTTCTTCTGATTATTATTATTATTCTTTTTTTTCCCGCGGCCAAAAGAGTGAAAGTGTCGCGACATATCAATTCGATACTTGGTCATATTATTCGGCTTAGTGAGGGGTCGAAGCCACTGACCCTGTGAAACCGATTTATTTTTAGTAACGGAGTTATCTCGCCAAAGACCGCAAACATTGTTATCATGTTTGCTCAAAAACCGTAACCGATATCAAAAATCTAATGTGAGGAAAATGTTCCATTCATCCGCAGGATGTTTTGTTATGCGAAAAAAAAATTTGGGGTCGCGACCCCGGTTTCGCGTTTTTGACCCCTAAATATGCAAATTTCTTAAAGTTATTCGATTTTGATAAAATTTTTTACCCTGTTTCCAGGTAGCCTTCATGGTCCTGATTACAAATCTGTGGTCAAAATGTTTTTTCATCCGCCATTTTCAAAATGGCCACCATTCGAAATTTTGTTATCGCAATATCTCGCAAACAGTAAAAAATTTATGAAAACATTGTGAAGCAAAAATACTCCTCTCATTAAGATCTTCATTTAAGGTTGGTCAAAAAAAAGAAAAAATTTCGTCCGCCATTTTCAAAATAGCCGCCATTTGAAATTTTGTTATCGCGATATCTCGGAAACGATAAAAATGTATGAAAACATTGTGAAGCAAAAATACTCCTCTCATTAAGATCTTTATTTTATGGTTGGTCAAAAAATAAATTTCGTCCACCATTTTCAAAATGGGCGCCATTCGAAAATCTGTTATCGCGATATCTCGGAAACGATAAAAAATTTATGAAAACATTGTGTTGCAAAAATACTCCTCTCTTAAAGATCTTCATTTATGGTTGGTCAAAAAAAAAATTTCCGTCCGCCATTTTCAAAATGGCTGCCATTCGAAATTTTGTTATCGAGATATCTCGGAAACGATAAAAAATTTATGAAAACATTGTGTTGCAAAAATACTCCTCTCTTAAAGATCTTCATTTATTGCTGGTCAAAAAAAAAATTTCGTCCACCATTTTCAAAATGGCCGCCATTCGAAAATTTGTTATCGCGATATCTAAGAAACGATAAAAAAATCTATGAAAACATTGTGTTGCAAAAATACACCTCACTTAAAGATCTTCATTTATGGTTGGTCAAAAACAAAATTTCCGTCCGCCATTTTCAAAATGGCCGCCATTCGAAATTTTGTTATCGTAATATCTCGCAAACGGTAAAAAAAATCATGAAAACATTGTGAAGCAAAAATACTCATCTCATTAAGATCTTCATTTATGGTTGGTCAAAATAATAATTTCGTCCGCCATTTTCAAAATGGCCGCCAATCGAAAATTTGTTATCGCGATATCTCAGAAACGATTAAAAATTTATGAAAACATTGTGTAGCAAAAATACTCCTCTCTTAAAGATCTTCATTCCTGGATGGTAAAAAAAAATTTTCGTCCGCCATTTTGAAAATGGCTGTCATTCGAAATTTTGTTATCGCGTTATCTCGGAAACGACAAAAAAAATTATGAAAACATTGTGTTGCAAAAATACCCCTCTCTTTAAGATCTTCATTTATGGTTGGTCAAAAAAAAATTTCCGTCCGCCATTTTGAAAATGGCTGCCAATCGAAATTTTGTTATCGCCATATCTCGGAAACGATAAAAAAATTTATGAAAACATTGTGTAGCAAAAATACTTCTCTCTTTAAGATCTTCATTCGTGGATGGTAAAAAAAAAATTCGTCTGACATTTTGAAAATGACCATCATTCGAAATTTTGTTATGCGATATCTTGGAAATGATAAAAAATTGATGAAAGCATTGTGTTGCAAAAATATTTCTCTCATTATGATCTACATTTATAGTTGGTCAAAAAACTTTTGTTTACATAACTGTTTTGACCAAACCGAAAACAAAAACAAACTCTCCCATGTAATCATGGTGAAAACTGGTGAAAGACTTTGCAATTGTTCTCTTAACAATTGACCTTTTAATTATGTCGCCCCAGACGTAGTCGGGAGACATATTGCTATTGTTCCGTTTCTTTGTTATTATTATTAAGTCTCCCAAACGAAGTTGGGGGACTTATTGTTTTTGTTGCGTTTCTTATTATTATTATTCTTCCATCCTTCTTTATTCCGGTCGCAACGAACTTGTCCGAACCAGATCCCAGAGACCACAACACCTAGAGCTTTGAAACTTTGTAGGATGTTAGCCCCATATATCTAGATGTGCAATCAGGAAATTTTTTTTCAGAAAGGATTCATTTAGGGTACATTTGGGGGCTCAAAAAGGGGTGGGGTCGTCCAATGTTAACCCTATGGGAAAATGAAATTTTGAATGTTTTTCACCATATTTCTCACTATATCTCAAAAATTTTTAATACTAGCCCAATGAAACTTCATAGGAAAGGTGTGTGTCATGTAAGAAAGAGTTCCATGGTATTGGAAATTTCAAAATAACAACCGTTGCCATGGAAACCATACCAAAAGATAGAAATTTTGGGAAAATAGTAGTTTTTGTTGATAATAGTATTTTGATTACAGCAATATGTATTACTTAGATTATAAGGGGAACCCCTGCCCAAATTTTTTTGGAAGGGGTTTTAAATTGATGGATGGGGATATTTCAAAATAACTATGGTTGCCATGGAAACTATTCAAAAACATAAAATTTTAAGAAAATTGTAATTACTGTTGATAATTGCTAATTGTTGTATTTTTATCACAGATATATGTATTACCTAGGTAATAAGGGGAATCCCTGCCCAATTTTTTTTTTTTTTTGAAACAAAGTATGATGTTGGATGGAAATGATAATGGTACATTTGGTTGCCATGGAAACCAAGCCAGAAACCTATAATTTTGAGAAAACGTGATTTCTTCTGCTTGTAGTAATTAAATTTCAGCAATATAAATAAACTAATTTATCAGGGGAGCCCCTGCCAAATTTTTTTCCAGAGAGAGTATCGTAATGCCTTGAAATCCGATATGGGAGTTCGTTTGGGAGACATTTGTATTTCGCTTGCGAACACAGTTATCACTTGTTATTAAGTCTCCCAAACGAAGTTTGGGGAGACTTATTGTTTTTGCTGTGTTTCTTTTTATTAAGTCTCCCAAAGGAAGTTTGGGGAGACTTATTGTTTTTACTCAATTCTTATTATGTCGCCCCCGACGCAGTCGGGACGACATATTGTTTTTGTCCGTTTCTTTATTATTATTATTATTATTCTTTCTTCCACCTCTTTTTGTCCGGGAAATTTCTTAAAGATGCCTGGACAGAATTCAATCATACTTGGTACAAAGTTGGAACACTCTCTGAAGTTGTGCAATCAAGAAAAATTTTCCTCAAATTTGCCGCCATTTCCAAGATGGCCGCACGAATACGCAAAATTCGAATTCGGTCCAATTTCAACTAAAATTGATATTTTCTCAATGATGCATGGACAGATTTCAGTCATATTTGGTACAAAGTTGGATCACCTTGAGGAAATGTGCATGCACCGGAAAAAATTTTCAAAATGGCCGCCATTTCCAAGATGGTTGCCAAAATACGTTAAAATTATTATTCTTTCTTCCACCTCTTTTTGTCCGGGAGATTTCTCAAAGATGCCTTGACAGAATTCAATCATACTTGGTACAAAGTTGGAACACTATCTGAAGTTGTGCAATCAAGAAAAATTACCTCAAATTTGCCGCCATTTCCAAGATGGCCGCACGAATACGAAAAATTCGAATTCGGTCCAATTTCAACTAAAATTGATATTTTCTCAATGATGCATGGACAGATTTCGATCATATTTGGTACGAAGTTGGATCACCTTGAGGAGATGTGCATGCACCGGAAAAAATTTTCAAAATGGCCGCCATTTCCAAGATGGCTGCCAAAATACGTCAAAATTTCAACATTGTCGGATTTCAATGAAAATTGATTTCTAGGTAGATTTTGACGCTGCGAACAACATGGAATCATCGAATTGGCTGCCAGGGGCGACATCAGCTATTGCTTGCAATTGCAAATCTAGTTATTCTTGTTCTTCTTCTTCTCTTTCCGCCTAATTTTTGTCCGGGCATTTTGTCAGAGACTAATATTTGGATCTTCATCAAACTTCACAGGATGATAGACTATAATCCCAAAAGTGCAATGGGGTGTTGGAATTTGGAAATGGCGCCGGTTGCCATGGAAACGGCAAAAAAGGCGGGAAAATCAAAGTGCTCAGAATTGGATGAAAATTTACAGGAAGGTTGCTTAGGACATGTGGAAAAGGTTTCCAGTGTCCAAGACTTCCATATGGTACCGGTTGCCATGGAAACGACAAAAACGGCGGGAAAATCAAAGTGCTCAGAATTGGATGAAAATTTACAGGAAGGTTGCTAAGGACATGGGGAAAAGGTTTCCGGTGTCCAAGACTTCCATATGGTACCGGTTGCCATGGAAATGACAAAAAGGCAGGAAAATTGAAAGTGCTCAGAGTTGAATGAAACTCTACAGACAGGTTGCCTACAATGTGTGGAAGTGATTTGTGGCCGGGATTTCTGATTTGGGAGTTCGTTTGGGAGACTTTTGTCAGCATCCTGATACAGTTATAAATTATTATTAAGTCTCCCAAACGAAGTTTGTGGAGACTTATTGGTTTTGCTGTGTTTCTTATTATTATTATTATTATTATGTCGCCCCAGACGTAGTCGGGACGACATATTGTTTTTTGTCCGTTTCTTTATTATTATTATTAAGGTCTTTCACGACTCCAGTCGGAAAGACCTTCTTGTAATTCTTCCGATTATTTTTATTATTATTATTATTCTTTTTCTTCCGCCGCAACCGATGTGCTAAAACTAAGCGACATATCATTTCGAAACTTTACGTGGTTGTTGGGTCTTACGGAGGCCAGCTCTGATTAACGCATTCACACAGATCTATTTTTAGTAACGGAGTTTCCTGCCCGCGAACAAAAAACCTTGTTATCGCTTAAACTCGAAAACCGTAAAAGATAGCTGATAAAGTGTAATGGGAAAAATGTTCCTTAGGTCATGACGGAACTTCATTACATTTGGTCCGAAACCGTGCGGTATACTTTTTGGGGGG
>MJUU01034468.1:5270-21310 GCA_002080025.1 Modiolus philippinarum
GTTAGTACATGTCAGTCTGCCATATGGCTTTTGACCTTGACCTCAATTTCATGGTCTAGTGAACAAAGTTGAGTGTTTCTGATTAGAATAGTTTCTTAATTACTGTAAGTGGAATGGTAATAATATTTGGCTTGTAGGTTGCTCTTGAGTAGTACATGACTGTTTTAGCGACAAGCAGGGACGGGCGAGACATCTATTAGGGTCCACTCTTGTTTTTATTTTTAGTCCAATTTTGATGCAGTTTTTTTAACGGATTCTTTTTGAAATTAAACATAGAGCTGCACCATCAGTTTTTGACAACTTGTTTTACTGAGCTATGAGGGGCCGAATGGGGGACAAACTTGCAAATTTGCAGGTTACCTAAAAATTTTTATTTTTCATCAGATTTCATTGGGATTTTTTTCTATGGATTCCTCTTGATTTAAGCTTTCAGTAGTATGTCAACCAATTTGTCTCTTTCTGTTTTTTAGCTACAAGGAGTCAAAGGGGATAAAATTGCAGTTTTTCGAAATAAGTGAAATATTTTATTTTTCATCAGATTTCATTTGATTTTTCTGTTTGTTTTAGAGTCCTCTTGTTGTAAACATTTGGTAGTATGCCAAAAGATAGCTCTTACTGTTTCTTAGCTATAAGGGGTCAAAGTGGCTGGAATTGCAATTATCAAAATATGTAAAATCTTTTATTTTTTTATTTGATTTTAGTGGGATTCCTTTCTTCGTATCCTCTTATGGTATAGTTAAAGTAGTATGTTGACCAATTTGATATACCTCTTACAACTTCCTATATCTGTAAGGAATTATAAGGGCTAATTTTTATTTTCCTTAGTTTGTGTGCAGCTAATTACTGGGTCAAGCTCTTTATTGTGTCCATCTAATTACTGTATCAAGCTCTTAACTGTGTCATTCATTTTGAATTACACTTGTTCAAATTTCACTGTTTGACATGCTGCGGTTGTATCATGCTGCACTCGGCGTAGCCCTTTATTTTTCATCTGATTTTGATGGGATTTTTTCTTTGAATTCCTCTCGGTGTAAGCATTCACCAATAATACAACAGATTTTGCATAGCTCTTACTGTTTCCAAGCTATAAATGGGTCAAAGGGGCCAAAATCACATTTTTTTATCAGATTTCAAAGGGATTCTTTCTTTGGATTCCTCTTGTTGTAAAATTTTGGTAGTACCCTATGACAAAAGCTTTTGCATAGCTCTTACTGCATTATAAGATGTCAAAGGGGCCAAAATTGCACTTTTCCATTTTTTTTCTTGGGATTCTTTTTATAGGAAGGTTCAAGTTGACCACTTTTACATACTTTTTTGGACTCGATCTATATAAGAAAATCATAAGGGCTAATTTTTTATTTTTCCTAGTTTGTGTCCAGATAATCACTGGGTCAAGCTCCTTATTGTGTCAATCTTATTTTTGTGTCAAGCTCTTTAGTATGTCCACACTCACTTTAAATGACACTTTTTCAAATTTCAGTGGTCGACATGCTGTGGTTAGTATCATGCTGCACTCAGCGTAGCCCTTTATTACTTCTACATTTTAGTTATTACTTGTACATACATGTAATATGATGATAATATAAAGCATAGGTAAATTTGTCAATTGTTCTTTTAAATTTCTACCAGTTTGCCTTCTACAAAATATATCAGTATATATGAATAAAACCTTCAAAAAGGGTGTCAATCCGATCCTCAAAAGGAGTGTCAAATTAAACGTTTAATCCTGATAACAGTAATATTATGCTGATTTAGTATGAAGTAGAAAATCGGATTTGATATCTTTTTATCTTGACATAATATATTTTGTCCTGATTGTGTCAAGGTATTGTCAATAAAAGATTACACATGTTATTATCCCTTTATATACCCTTCATATTGAGATATTACACAAAACTGATTGGTACCTGGTATTTTAATGGATAAATTGTTACTTTTACAGAGAAAATACAACTTTTGTAATTACTTATTGTTCAAAGTTGTAAAATAATAATTGAGCTATGTTTAGAAACATAAAACGGTTTTGTTATTGTTATTGAAGTAGGGGTGTTGAGAGGATTTGTTTGAAATAAAGATAATAAGGTTAAAGTGTATAGGAATACACAAATATTTGTTTAAGATATTGTTTTGTTTACCAATCTTTTGTCTCAATGCCTTGTAGGTAAATTTAATTAAGGTAACAATACCTGTCTCGACTCACAGGGGATATTTCAACATTTCCTGTTTTATATGAACTTACTTCATTAGATCTATAATTCGATTTAATTATGTCACAAGTTAATTACCAGAATCATTTATTTAAGTTTTATTTTATTTAAAGATTTAATATCAAAAGATTTTTTATGACTAGTGACCTTAATAGCCAACATTTAACCACATTGTGGTTAGGTTAAGACTCTGTGTTGATACAAGATAAAACCTGTAGTTAATTAATAGTATACAAACATTCACAATGGTAAGTACTTTTATTATTTTTTCTTGTCACATTTGAAATTATACAAATAAAGATTCGTTTGGAGATGATTTAAGTACAATCGTTAAATACTTTAAATATATTTAATATAAGGATTCGAACATGTCTAAAATGAATTTGCAAGCAAAATTTGTATCTCCTTTTGAAATTTTTGATGTCAAATATTTCTATGCCTGTTTACCTAATGATTTGATATTACTTAGGGGAGTTGTACCAATGTCCAGGTCCATAACATCCTTTATTTGCTATTTGCCCATACATTGATAGCAGAGTAGGGAATATGATGTGTCATTAAGGGTCACTTGTTTCAGTAGTATTTCTATTGTCTACACTTCGATAACTTTTGTAAATTTGTGAAGAATAATTATATATTTTGATAATTGTCTTGCCTCCAACAAAAGTAGCAAAAAATGAGACATTTGTACAAAGTGTCATGGCATTGCTGTATAAACATTTCAAGAACTATTTGATGTAGGATTACATATCAAGTGCCACCTGAATGTCATGGGACCTTGACCTCTATTTTACAGTTCAGTGATCACATATAGGTTTTTGATTAGATCAGTTTCTCAATAACTTTCAGTGGTATGTCAACCAGATTTGATATTTGGGTTGATATTACAGTAAGAAGGACATAATTGTCTGTCATGAATATGTCTTTCAAGTTTCAACCTTGACCTCAATTTCATGGCCCAGTTACCATTTTTATTTTATTTTTTTTTTATTAACCAGTGTATCAATGAGTACAACTGGTACTAGTAGATCAGTGATATATGGTATACATGCATGTAGGTTTGTCTTTAGTATTACATGACTACATTTGTATCTTATGGCTTTTGACCTTGACCTTAATTTCATGGTCTAGTTACAATATAGCTCTTATCTCAGAGATCAATGATGATTACTATGTAGGTTTGTTGTAGTAGTACATGACTCACTGCAAAGTGCATTTTGACCTGGACCTTATTACATGTCCATTGTTTAGTGACCATGCTATTTTTCTGTTGTTTAGTCAGATTCTCAATAAGGTTATGTGGTAAGTAAATGTTATTTTGGTATGTATATACATGTAATAGTGTAGAGTTTGTAATGTGACTTTATTGTGAATTTGGTGTTAAGTTTTGTGAATTAATGAATTTCACAGGTATTTTAAGGGTAAGGTCCAGCATAGATTGGGCAACAGGTACACTTGCTTTAAGAATACATTTGTATGTACATTTTGTACATATTTCGTAATGCTGTATACTAGTACTTTTGTACCAGTAGTTAGTTCGCCTTTTAAGAGAAAACCTATCAAAAATGAATAATTGCCTTAAGGATGTAGTAAGGTGAGGTTTTTGAAATTCCTAAATGTCATTCGGATTTCTCATATTTTACCCATTATTACTATGTAATATATTTTGCCCCATTACACACAATTTTCTAGTCACCAAAGTCTTGGGTAGGTAATTTAAGGTTAGTTGGCAAAATTTCACAAGATTGTAGATTTTCCTTCCATGAGGAAGAAATCAGTAATATTTCCATGTTATACTAAGGTAAAAGCCCAAGAGAGCTTTTCCCGCCAATTTTTAAAATGTGAAATATATTGAAAACAAGGTCCATAACCTATCAATATTTTTAGCTGATTTTATTCCTTGACCAATGCTCTTTCAATTTATGGTATCAATTTTAAATCTTAGATTTATTTAATTTCACCTTACTACATCCTTAAGATGGTCATCTTAAAAATTTATTTCAGATCTGTCAACATTGAGAATGACTGGCATTATTTGACATTGTATCATATGTTAATAAACTTCTTGCTTTGTATAGTAGGCAGTTTTTACTCAACTTGCTCACAATAGTAAGTCCTATGTGGTACCATTTATCATGTTTTTGCCTTGGTTGACCAAAGTATTGCATATGTGTGGTAACATCAGGTCCAATAGATAAACATTTATTATACGTAGAAAATTTTCTTGATTAAGGTTTTTATCAGGAACATCTGTATGTGTATGAAATGGTAGATTAAGCACATATTTATCTCCCAAGGCCTGCCAAGGGTAGATAAGGAGATGCTTTATCTTATTTATATTTCAGTACATGTACTACATCTTTTCAAAATGATCTGTATCACTGGAAAAAGGCTGTAATTATCCCTTCCCATATAGTATCACGTTGTAACAAGCCATAATCTTTGATGAAATTCATTAGTTTAAACTAGAATTTTGTATTTTGTTTAGAAAGGAAACCATTCAGTTTAAGTCATAAAAAGATAATAAAGTAGGAGAAATTTTATTGTCTCGCCCACGACAAAAGGCAAGGAAAGCGAGACATATGCATACAAAGTATGACGCCCGTGGAGACGGCATTAAGTTTCATGTTCAGTTTTTGTGATTATATTATTTTCTCAGGAAATATAAGTGGTAGTTCAATGATATTTTGTATGTGGGTTGTTATTGAGTAGTACATGACAGTCTGCTATGTGGCTTTTGTCTGTGACCTCAATTTCACGGTCCAATGAACATGTTAAGTTTTTGTGATTATATTTAGTTTCTCAGTAACTATAAGTGGTAGGTTATTGATATGTGTTATATAGGACTAGGCTGGTTTCTGATAGTACAGTGTACATGGCAGTCTGTCTTATGGTTTTTGTCCATGACCTAAATTTCATGGTCTAGTGATGTTTCTGATTAGATCAGTATCTCAGTAACTATTTATGGTTCGTCAGTGATATCTGGTATGTTTATTGGTCTTACAAAGTACATGATGTTCTGTTTTATGGTTTTTGTTTGTGGCCTCAATTTCATGGTCCAGTAAATATGTTAAGTTTCCTAGCATCTATTAGTGGTAGGTCAATGATATTTGGTATGTGAGTTGGTCTCTGGTAATACATGACAGTCTGCCATATGGCAGATGTCTGTGACCTCATTTTCATGGACCAGTGAACATGTTTGGTTTTTCAGTATATAGTAATGGTAGGTCAACAATGTTTGGCATTTTGTTTTTGGTAGTACATGGCAGTCTGATATGTTACCTTAATTTCACAGTCTAGCAAACATGTTAAGCTTTTCTGAATTAAGACATTTTGAGTTTTGCAAGGATGGGCCCGACATCAATTAGGGTACACACTTGTGAAAAATAATATTCTGTATGATGACAATTTTTTTATGGCTTTTTCAGTCAAGAATCTACACATTTTTTCATGTTTTAGACGAAAGATTTAACTGGAATATAAGAAGGGTTATATGACTACTATTTTCTAAACTATGACATGAATACTTTATGTGCTCCTGCTTTTACCTGGTACACATAGCAATAAAGTTATTATACATTGATCACAGGTTATTTCTTTTTTTCATCAACATTGATACCTGACTTAAACAGTAAAATTTAGAGCTCTATTCTAGTAATTTGANTCCTTTTCTCAGTAACTGTTACACCTAGACCTGTCATATTTTGTTTGTAGGGAGATCTATATGGGTACACGCCAGTCTGACACCAGTCATGTTTCTTTGACCTCAATTTCATGGTCATCACTTGTTCAGTATATAGTAATGGTAGGTCAACAATGTTTGGCATTTTGTTTTTGGTAGTACATGGCAGTCTGATATATTGCTTTTGTCAGTTACCTTAATTTCACAGTCTAGCAAACATGTTAAGCTTTTCTGAATTAAGACATTTTGAGTTTTGCGAGGATGGGCCCGACATCAATTAGGGTACACACTTGTGAAAAATAATATTCTGTATGATGACAATTTTTTTATGGCTTTTTCATTCAAGAATCTACACATTTTTTCATGTTTTAGACGAAAGATTTAACTGGAATATAAGAAGGGTTATATGACTACTATTTTCTAAACTATGACATGAATACTTTATGTGCTCCTGCTTTTACCTGGTACACATAGCAATAAAGTTATTATACATTGATCACAGGTTATTTCTTTTTTTCATCAACATTGATACCTGACTTAAACAGTAAAATTTAGAGCTCTATTCTAGTAATTTGAATAAAAATCAATTGCAAGTAGTGAATTCATACAATTTGTTACATTTTATTGCCATGATTGTTATCAAAAGGAATTTTATTGTTCATTAATAAATTATTGTTGAATAAAGATCTTAATTTTAGAACCTTTCATCATTCCAAACCAGAAAATCCAATTACGGTAGATAGCACTATCCATCAAACTAGTCTACCAATTTTATCTAATGCTTTATTCTAATTATTAATGAATGTATTGAATGTTACCTGTATCACTAGTCGTCTAAGGTTAATATATACCATGAAGAAAAGTTATCAAAATGTGGCGTAGTGTATATGTATCTTCTACAATTTTATATGGTCTATTCATGGTCACTGCATCTATTGTTTGGCCTGGGTTTAATGTTCACTGTCAGACTTTTTTCCTGATGGCTATTTGTGATTGTTATATAGAAATACAAAACGCTTATTCACTGGTTTTTAGAGTCTACAAGACATCCTGGTATATTGATAGATGGCTAGTGTTATTTGGAAAGTATAAAAGCCCATTTCGCTTTTCTTTAGTGATACTAATTATAAGTGTTTTTCAGAATGGCTGATTGGAGTGTGTTGAGAGGAAGTGACAGAGAATTCCTATCTTTTTATGGCACATCACTACAACATATGATGGGAGACCAAACTACAACACCAGAAACTTTCTGTACTTCAGATAATGTAGACCAAAGTATTGCTTATATAAACCAGGTAAGTATGTTTTAATTTGGAAGTTGACAGAATAAACTCATCTTTTCATGTCCCAGATGGAATATCGGGGGCATATTGTTTTTGTCCTTTCTGTCTGTGTGTCTGTCTGTCTTTCCGTACTTCCTAAACTTTAGCCTTGGATATAACTTTTGACCTATTAAAGATATAGACTATTTTCATACCTGAAAAATAGTCTTTCTGTGTTGATGTTTTTGTTCTATAATCAATAGTTCTCAGTTGCTGGCATTTAGGCGCACTGAAAGTTTAGAGCGTGCATTTTAATGAAATTTTCAGCAAAATTTCACAGTTACAGCAAGGCGAGAAAAGGGTAATAAATATGTGATTAAATACTGAATGCAAAATATTTTGACTGACACTGAAAAAGAGGCATCAAATCAATTACTGAAGGAAATTTATCTTGGAACAATTCATTTAATGACCATTTGAAAAAAATGGTGAAAAGATCATAGCACTGTGTCAACACACCAGTCAGAAACTTGCAGGGTTATATAGTTCCATTTTCTGCATGTTCTGTATTTTAGGAATTGGAGATATGCATGTGCAAAGCATTTTGATTTTAGTGTGTTTTACAAAAATTAAGATTCACTGTTTAACTAAGTTATTTTTTTTGGCGATTTAGACATTAAGGTTACATGGTATTGTAGCGGGCCAGGCGGGGCGTTGAAACCAGCCAGGGGTATGCTGCCACCACAGGTGTTTTAAGTGAACTGGGCACTATAATATTTTATGAAAGGATACAGAGTAAATGAACATGTGACCATAGCACATATGTTATTGTCCATTGTGTATGACCTTACCGGTCTACTAGTTCCTATTGTGTAACCAATTTAACAATTAGAGTAAGCTGTACCTATTATTTTTTTGAGCAACTGGTATTGCTGGACTACAACATAGATTGGAAAAAGTTTTTGGTGGGTTGCTTTTGTTAACTAATCAACACAATCAGGATCCTTTTGAATTGTCCAACAATACTCACACCCTATTACCGGCAATCCCATCTACAGTGGCTATCCCGCCTGCAGATTTGTAAACAACTTGAAGACAGAAGAAGGTGATGCTTTCACTTACAAATAAATCCTATTGATGTTCAATAATATATTTGTCTTTTATGCTTTAAATGTAGCTAACATGTCTATGAATATTCATGACAAATACTAATTAACGATCTTTTGAGACTTCGGAGATTTTGAGGAGGAAATTTGCAATTTTCAATTTTATTGCTGAAAATCTGCATTAAAACAAATTTCATCTAAAAACGCCTTTATAAAACTTAAGAATTTCGATGCTTATGTAATGTACAACATTTGATTTATTGTATATGAAATCTAGCTTTTCATTTAGTACTGCATAACGGCGGAATCCTCATTTTATTTCCAGCTCTTGGCAATCCTGAACAACAGGTTTAAAAATTATTGACTATCACTGAAAACAGATAGTGACGATCCCAAACGATGAACTAAGCTTAAAAGAAACAAACAAAATTATTTGTATTAAAGACGGCAGCATAGTTAATATATTGTTTCAACTAGAAATATTTTTTTCATAAATTGGTGGCCTTTATATGTTACCGGAGCTTTCATCCAGTTCCAGGCAAAATAAAGCAACGCTGACCATATTAATTCCATGAACAAGAGGCTCTCAAGAGCCTGTATTGCTCACCTAGAGCATAAATTCCAAGAACAAGAGTCACCTGGAGCATGACCAATGAAATTAGTAAAAAAAAAAAAACGTTTTTGTTAAAGGTTCTTAATTTCAAACTATGTAAAGAAACATTTGTGTCAAATTGTCCAACATTTAACCATTTTTCCCTGCTACCTGCTTTCTTGATCAGCACTTCATAAATAATTCATGCCATATTTCTTATAAATGCATTCAGAAGTTCAATAGAAGAAGATCTTTGCATGTATTTCTCATAGGGTCCAATTTAGAAAATTCCCTGCTGTCAACCATGTTTGGTGACAATTCGACAACAGAGTAAAAACAATTGGTCATGGACCTGAACAACATATTTTTTGCAAGTGACAATCTAACACTTCTGTGGCAAAGTTTGGTTCTAATTGTCTCAGCACTTTCAGAGGAGAAGATCTTTAAATGCCTTTTCCAAAAGGGTCCAATATTAAAACTATGCTCCCCGCTAGCGGCCATCTTGGATATAGCGGTGGCCTGAAAAACACACATTTTTTTGCAGAGGACAACCTTAAGACTATCGTTGCCAAGTTTGGTACCAGTTGTCTCAGCAGCTTCTGAGAGGAAGATCTTTGAAAGTGTCCAATGTTATAACTATTTTCTCTGTTGGTGGCAGTCTTTGATATAGCACAGATACGAAAAACAACGTTTTTATTTTTTGCAGAGGACCACCTAAAGACTACTTTGGCCAAGTTTAGTTCCAATCAACTCAGCAGATTCAGATGAGAAAATCTTTGAATATCTTTTCCCATAGGGTCCAATGTTTAAACAGTGTTCCCCTCTGGCAGCCACCTTGGATACAGCGCTGACTTGAAAAACAATTTTTTTGCAGGGGGACCACCTTAGGACTACTATGGCCAAGTTTGGTTCCCATTGTCTCAGTAGTTTCGGAAGAGATCTCTTAATGTGTATTCCAATAGGGTCCAATGTTAAAACTATGTTCCACGCTGGCAGCCATTTTGGATAAAGCGCTGACCTGAAAAACATCTTTTTTTCACAGGGGACCACCTAAGAACTATTGTGGCAAAGTATGGTTCTACTTGACTCAGCACTTTCAGAATTGAATGTCTTTTCCCATTGGGTCCAACGTTAAAACTGTGTTCCCCGCTGGCGGCCATCTTTGTAGAGAACCACCTAAGGACAATTGTGGTCAGGTTTGTTTCCAATTGGCCCAGTAGTTTCAGAGGAGAAGATCTTCAAAGAAACGTTTACGCCAGACGGACGAATTTTGGAATGAACTCATCCCTCTCATCTTACTGAACATTTATACAAAGTTCCAGTAAATTCTGCAATATAGTTCTTAGATATTTAATCCTCAGTTTATTGGAGGAAGAGTAATAATTATAATAATAATAAGCAGAAGAAGACTTCGTCTTGGGTGACATAAAAAATAAAGAAAACAGAACAATACCGCTTACGTCGGCGGCGACATAAATACGAAAAGGAATAAAAAAGAAGTTTGCACTAATATAAATATATGATTTTTAGCAAGAACATGCTGATAAATTTCAATTCTTGCAAATATCATTTTTTAAGGTAGTACGAAAGTCCTTTGTGATTTAAGCATGGATACATCAATATAATGCAATGGATGAAAATAGAAAACAGGATTTGGGAGATGAGGGGGTTATGATTAGAGGAATTTAATACAGTGTTGAGAAGTGGAAGGATAGCAGGCGCGGGAGATTAAGAAAGTGGGCTTAGATTTCGGAAAGAGAAGTTGTGAGATTTGAATTGGAGGTTGCAGAGGGTGGGTTATAAAAGTGGATAAAAAGGGGGTGGAAGAGTATGAATACTTGTTCACCTCTATTCATAGCTAACCTTCGTATTTACCTTTTTAACTAAGTCAGTCCGGGAAGTCAGTGAACCTGTTTTCTCAATATTTCAGAAAACTGAAATTTTTGTACTGATAAACAATGAAATGATATGAAGGGAAATAAAAAAAAATGAGGAAAACTCGAATTCAAAATGGGGAAATACTAACCGCACTGCCGTATAACCTAGGAGTCAACAAACATTTAACCTTAAGGGTTTTATGGTTTTCATACCCTGCCTCACAAAGTCGTAGGGTATAAAGGGGAGGTTTGGGTACCCATAAACCGGTTTAACCCTACCGCTGGCTTTTGCTAGTGTCGGTACCAAGTCCGGCTGTCCCGAGTTCCTATCGCTGTCTACGTTTGTCTTTTGTCTTATAATGTTTTTCTTGTGTAGTTCCCTTGCAAATTGTTGCATGTAATTATAATTTTCAGCCATTGTAGGTGTTTCCTGTTATCCATTTTTTAGCATAATGTAAAAACCCGAGTTATGTGTCCGTTCTTGAGTTCTTCTGTGTGTCTTTCCCTCCGTTTCCGTTGAAGACATGTATAAGAAATAACGTTGCGTCTTAAACTTGGTTTTAGTTCTTTAAAACAAAAGTCATGCCAAGTCTAAGTTAAGCTCAAAGGTATAGTTGGTTCTAGGACTATGCCCTTTAAAGTTTCATTTTTTTTACTATCCTCACAATAACTTTTGAACGAAACCAAGTTGTTTACAACTGAACATTCTGCACTCTACCAACACTTTTTTGAAAATGTTTATGGTCATAACATTGTTCACAGCCCTAAAATGTAAGAAAAACATGACACCAAAGTGATAAATGTGATTAATTATAATCAAATGGCATGATTACTATACGAGTTCGGGATTTCCACTTCCCAGTTATAATCTGTTGTCAGTGATTACTATATCTGTTGTTTGTGATAGCCAAAAAAAGTGTTAGCTCTGAAATAAAATGACGATTTCGTCCATATGAGGAGGTAAATGAATGACAGTTTTTGATATATAATAAATTAAGACCTATATTTTTTATATGTATTAAAATACTAAAGCTAATTTCTGTATTATTGCAAAATTTAACAATTTTTCGGACGATCCCGTGTAATAATCTTTAAAAATGTGCTTTAATTCAGCGAAAACTTCCGATCTATGATACTTCATACAGTAGTATTTGACTCATGAATTAACCTATACATATAAAATAAATAGCAAAAACAATGGAAAGGTTCAATGGGATATAAACAAAATTATGATACAACAAAAAAACGGTCTGTCACTGCAAACTTGTTTACATATCTGCAGATGTGATAGCCACTGTAGATGGGATTGCCAGTAATAGGGTGTGATACTATTGTATATCAATCTGTTATGGCCTGGGGAGGTTTTACCTTGATAAAGTATTACCTTATAGAAAGATAAATCTATTTAGCATAATTAATGAAAGAAAGAAATGACAATTAATTCAAATTCCCTTTATTTATACTGCAATATTTATTTTTGAATTATGTAATTTTAAGAATTTTAATAAAGTACAATATTTTTTCATTAAATGTAAACTACTTACAGTCCCTATTTTCATCAACAGATCAAGGTAAAACCTCCCCAGGCCATAACAGATTGATATACAATAGTATTGTTGGACAATTCAAAAGGATCCTGATTGTGTTGATTGGTTTACAAAAGCAATCCACCAAAAACTTTTTCCAATCTATGTTGTAGTCCAGCAATACCAGTTGCTCAAAAAATAATAGGTACAGCTTGCTCAAATTGTTAAATTGGTTACACAATAGGAACTAGTAGACCGGTAAGGTCATACACAATGGACTATAACTCCAACTGAAATAATTTTAATGAGCTGTATGGCCATTTTTGAAATTTATAAGTCTAGAGTCAAATCCGACACTTGATTACAACAATCTAGATTCTTAATCAGAAACTAGCAAAACCGAGGGTGTTATCTCAAACAATGGATTTCACCTTCCTGCTTTTTCCGATTGGTGTCGCTTCTACACTATCAGGTAGTTCGCGGGAAAACGGGTATTTCACGCATGTCCAAAAATTGTTCCATGTGCGTGATTTTTCCCGGAATCAGGACGTCATAGAACAAAACCTGATAGTGCAGTGGTGACACCAGGCGGGACAAAATCAGGAAGATGCATTCCATTACTCTATATATGTGTATGCAGTGTTAGTTGTGATGATTTGGGCCACGGGCAACAAAATGTAAGAAGCAAAGTTTATGCGAAGACTTTATCTAAACCATCCAGCCAGTCTCTTCCCTCACTAGAGTGTAGTACAAAATGTAGTCCTACAAAAGTCCAGCAATTAGAGAATTGATTTAGACAAGAGTGTAAAAATCACTATGGAGTATATGGCACGATCAGGCAATATCCTCGTGTGGACAAACAAGGATTTGCATATGCCTTTTCGTGCAATAAACCAAGGAAACCTCCTCGTAAAACAATTGAACCGGGGATTCAACGAACAACAGACAAATTAAAATCTATGAGGAGTAAATGGACATCGGGCAGTAGACATGTATTTTAATAAGCAAGATACTATAAGGTTAAATGTTATATTACTTGTTCATAAATATTCAACAACAATATACAATAACAACAACACCAGTATTCAACCACCACTAGTACCTTAGAAACTCAGTTATTACTTAATTTTCTAATAAAATCTATGTGTAAATGATATGTTGTTTTATTTCTGTCTGTTTTGTCAAACAAATCCCGAGCTGCTCATGTAATCCACAAACAGAATCTCGAGCAATAGATATCTAAAACTACATTTAATTATTGTTGTTTAATTCTTTCACTACACCATCACAGCCTTGCTGTAACTTGAATTTTATGCGCTAACCAGCCAGTATTATAGTAGCTGACTGAGTATGTTAGCAAATTCTAAATGAATCAAAGGGAATGTTTTCTCTGACCAACTATGGATAAACTCTATAGTTGAGTAATGTCAGGAGCCCTAAGGTGTCCTCTTATGTAAAAATCCTAGCTCAAAAGTGTTCTAGTGCAAACTCGAATGGCATGGCATGACGAGTATGTTAATTGTGTAAATTAGTATGGCCTAACTAACTCGACAAATATAAAAGTGAAATGTCAAATAAAATGTCCTTCTAAAATTACGTTAAACGAAACAGAAAGACCGATTCAACCTTAAAGGCAAACACACATAAGATTTCCGTTAAATCCGCAATCTGTAAATCCCATCTTAAGAAAAAAAATGAGATGTCAGTCAAGGACTACAATGAAATCCGCTACAGAATATTCTGTGAAAAACACGGAAAACCTACTAAAAAAATGAACCGAATACACAGGTAAACCTTGTGCAAATGTTGTGGTAGAATCCTACATAACTAATTTAGCACAAAGTGTACACTTCCAATCCATGACAATAAAATATTCATGGCAGCATCAAAGCATAAACATAGAGAGAAAAAAACGTCAAGAAAAATCAGTTATCCTTTACAAATAAATAGGGGTAATGAAAAATATTATAAATCTGAAATAAAACATGTTTCCGAAAACTGACATAAGTTATTCTCAAAATTCTTTAAATGTTCCTTTAGAATACTCTAACAAAAATTTACGTCCATTGCAACAAAAAATACAGAAGAGAAGTCCCGCAAATAGTTCGGGCAACCTTTATATACTCAAGAGAATTGGCTGGATTTTGCCGAATTTTAGCCTTATTTCATACCAACAAGATCCCAACCATGACGTCGCCAAGAAAATACTTCCTGGCGGAAACAACATAAATATTTCTTACACCTTTTACATAGCTGTAAATATTATTAATAATTCTCAAATGTAAAAACATACAATATTCAATCACATTCTCAATACAAAACACTTTATTTCATACTCAAATAAGCACTACCGTCAAATATTCCTATTTTCAAAAATCTGCCACCAAAATACTTGTGGCGCAATGCATTGTGGTCACTAAAACCGAAGTAAACATTAGCAGAAAACAACACATGTTCGAAAGTCGACAATCATGGCCCTATCATTAAAATTGGTTGAATTCTGGCATTACAACTGGTTATACAGGTAAATAAATACAGCTAAGATTCATTTACACATGAAAATAAACATGTCATCTCTTTTTAACAAAAATAAACCACGACAAACTCTGTCAATCTACCAGGGATACCGCTGATCATTACAGTAATCCTTCAGATTTTCTACCTAGGTACATGATACTCATTCAGATTTTCTGCCAAGGTACATGATACTCATATAGATTTTCTGCCAATGCAATTGGTATTTCTGATACCACTCCTTCAAATTTTCTGTGAGGTTGCTTGATGTTTCTGTTTACTCCTCCTCAGATTTTCTGCCAAGAAGCTCTTTTATTTTGCAGATCACATGTGCATGAATCAAGGATGTGCATGTGATAAGATTTTGATTTGTTTTTGTAAACTTTTTTCATGAAAAAATAGATTGTTGAACTTTTAAATATTAGCAGCAATTAAAAACTGAAACCAATCTTTTAAAAATCTTTAATATCTAAACTTTAGAAATTTTGTACAATTTAAAATTTGTCTCATGATTTTGGCATTTAAAATGATGATTTACGGTTTGCCCAAAAAAAAGATTTTGATCTGCACTGAGGAGTCTTAATTTATCAAAATAGCTAGCTGTAGAACTAAAATTTCCTGCACTCTCTGTTCTTGTTGTTTCCAAATGTTTCTTCAAGAGGCATATATGTCTTTTATACACAAATATCATTACAACGTAGGTCATTTCGCCTTCATTTTAAGTGCTGTTCGTGGATTTTTCTAGCATTCCACAGACTTTGGTAAAAGGAGTCTTTCCCGATTGAAATTATTTAAAATTCATGCAATATTCCCAAAAATATGAACTTGCCTCCCAAATCTTGGTTTTAAATGACTTGATTTTGGCATTAAAATTTCCCAAATAAGCCTGAGACTCCTTTTTCGCAAAATACTCAGATAAACCCTTGTGTTTGTTTTCAGGAATTAACAGTTTTGGGCTTCCAGACAGTCAGTTATGATATAAACAACAGAGTACCAAGTCTTGTCAACAGGTTATATGAGATTTTACGCCAATATCAAAGAATAGGAAGGATAAGAGAGGAATTGGAAAATAGGTATTTATACCTTGTTTTCTTGTAGTATAAAATTAAAAACTAGATGTTGTCGGAAACGACAGCTATCCCCGCACTCCCTGTTTGACACAGAAAACAGTTGTTACACACCCTTGGCATATTTTTTTAATCTACCTATTGATAGTCATTATTGTTACTAAAAGAATTCTAGGATATATGGTTGCTAAGTAGAATTCCAAAAAA
>MJUU01034468.1:21708-36007 GCA_002080025.1 Modiolus philippinarum
GTAGAATTCACAAAAATAAGTGGTCTTTGAGACTTTCAGGAAATTTACCAAAATTGGAACCGCCTTTCAGAATCTTAAGTTATCAGAATTTTGTTTTTTACCAAACAATTGTCAGAATGTAAGATAATATGCCAAAATTAAAAAAAAAATATGTGTCTTTGACATTTTCAGGAAATTTACCGAAGTTGGAACGGAACCAAAATTCCAAAAGCTTATTGCAAATCTGTAAACTATATGCAACAATTCTGCATAAAGATTTGATCCCTAAATCCAAAAATGTAGGAGGAGTTTGCGTCACATGCCACATGTGTCTAATCCACATCTTTGGGTCTTTGTTAAAACTGACATCATGGGGCCTCAGATTGCACCAAGACCAATACAATGTATCAGAAATCCGAAAGCTTATTGCGCATCTACATACTATATGCAACAATTCTATAACAAAATTAAATCCCTAAATCCATAAATGTAGGAGGAGTTTATGTCACATGCCACATGTGTAAAAATTGACATCATGGGGCCTCTTGTTTGCACCAAGACCAATATCGAAAATCCGAAAGCTTATTGCGCATCTGCAGACTATATGCAACAATTCTACAACAAAATTAAATCCCTAAATCCAAAAATGTAGGAGGAGTTTGAGTCACAAGAAAAGTGTGACGGACGGACGGACGGACGGACAGACGGAGGGTATAACATTATCCCCGAAATTTCTTCGAAAGTGCGGGGATAATGAGAACAGGAAACACCTACAATGACTGAGAATTTCAATTACAGGACACTATTTACCAAGACCACCACATCAAAAACACAAACAATAGACAAAGATGACAAAGGTGTTAAAATTTGAATCTCTGTATCAAATCTATTACTAAATGTACTACATTTTGTAGTACTCTTATTCAATGAAATATAGTCTCGTAATGCTGAGCTCAACATTGTCATTATAGAGAATTCAATCTCTGATAAAGTTGAGCCAAAAGCAGAACCTTCTCTAGATATTATCCATTTGGGAATTATTGCTGAAATTACCTATCAATCTGTATAATAAACATATTTCTCTAATTTCTATCCAGTTTTCACATTTTCTGAACGGTGTGGAAACATTTGTTCTCTCTAGAGAGGAGAACAAGCCGCCAAATTTATTCGGAATATAATTCTCGTTTTTTTTCGTCTAGTCATTAGAGAAACAGTTTCCACAACTTAAAACATGTTAATAATGAAATTTCTGACATCTTGTTTAATAAAATTTCAAAACCGGTTTAAACTGCACGTATCATTAGGGAAACTTTATATTTTCATAGATTATGTTGTATGTTTGTTTGTTTGTCGGTGTGGGGTTTAACTCCACTTTCAACGGTATTTAGCTACATCTTGGAGGTAAGTTTGGTTATGGAGAAAGAACCATTGACCATGGGACAGGCCTGCCAACCTTCCTGCTTTCTGGGTTTTTTTAGGGAAAACCCCCCATGGAGGCTCTAAAAACCAAAGGCTGAAATTCCAAATAAAACACACTTGAAGACAATCAAACAATTAAGGAAGAGTTCAATGTAATGATGAAACATATAAGAACACTATAAACAACAAAAGCATATCATAGGACCCCCTATAGCCAAATTATAAGTGACATGCAGCAAAACCCCTGTGGCAATTTTCAAAAGTTGGCAGGCATTACCTTGGGGTTACATTGTAGTATCAAATGTTAGCTTTTATAGAAAGATATTTTTAATGGCAAATAAATAATAGTAGAAAACTTGGCTATTATCATTTTAATAACATAATAGTTTATCTTAGACTGCGGAAATTTGTTTTCAGTGATCATATGTATAAAGAAATCTCATTACATTTTAGAATTCATCGTGTTACCAGTGAGTTGGATCATTATCAAGCCATGAATATGCGACTGAAGACTGAAAATGAAAAACTAGACAAAGAAAATGCTAGAGAACAGGAAAAACACAGACAGATTGTCAACAAACAGAAATCTTTGTCTTCCAAACTCAAGACAGAAAGAGAAGAGGTATACCGTATTAATGCTTATAAGTCTATGCATTTAATAGGTCTAATTTTACTTTTGTTCAATTAACTTTTAATGGTAGAACCAACAATTCTAAGAAAATATTGCCATCTTTTGGCCTCAATCTGAATGCATATCGTCTGTTGAAAACTTTTTCAAAAATATACTCCTCTGAACCACTGAGTCAATTTTAAACAAACTTGATGTGAATCATTACCATGGTATATAGACTAAAAATTCTGTTTGATTGGTCTTAGGAACTAACAACTTGGCTGCTGTTACTAAAAATAGCACATGGGGGTAAATTGCTTTTATTGGAAAATAACTCAAAAAAACTGTTCCAGATATAAAAAATCTGACAAGGTTAAAGTGATCAGCATGACAAAATCTATCTACCATGCATTATTGTGTCGCCTGCGTTCACGCAGTGGCGACATATAGGGATCACTATCCGTCATCTTGCGTCGTTGTCGAGGTCACAAAAATTTCTGTCACATTTTTCTCAGGAACCATGTATCCAAGCCTTCTGCAATTTGGCATGAAGTATCAGTATGGGGACCTATACCGTGTAAGAGAGTTTTGGATCTCTTGCATGCCCACTTCCTGTTTGACGGAACTTAGAATATTTTTTGTGTTATTACGCAGGTGACACATGTCTTCCATGGAAGACTTATTACTAACTCGAAGAAAATGTGATAACCTGTTTCGGAGTTTGTCTTTTTTCCTTAAATTTTTCAAAATTGTAGTGTTCGAAAACCATAGCAGATAGAGGTCAACTTTAATTTGCAAAAATTTTCAGCATATCAAGATCTGTTCCAGCACGGAAATTTTGAATAAAATATAAATACCCATAAAGGAGTTATTGCCCTTTATTAGTCAAATTTTTGTAATTTTATACATTTTGGCTTTTATTTCAAAAATGATTTGAGATAGAGGTTGAGTTTTATATGCGAATAATGATCAGCATGTCAAGGACTACATTTTGAGACATGCTGAACATGTCTGACTTGCCCACTTCTCATTGAAGATGGCTGCAAGCGGGTAGCTTTGTTTAACATATAACCCTATTGGAAAACACATTCAGATACCTTTTTCTGCAAACTACTTGGCCAATTAGAATCAAACTTGGTCACAATATTCCTTATGTCCTCTTTAACAAATGTGTCCAACAAGTTAGCACCTTATTCAATATGGCTGTAAGAGGAGAACATAGTTTAACGTAGGGCCCAATGATAAATGCATTCAAAATATCATTCAGAGATCTTCTTCTCTGAAATGGCTTGAACAATTTAAAGCAAATTAAGTTATAATAGTGTTTGGGTGGTCCCCTGCAAAGTATCTGATTTTTATGTTGGTACACCGTTAAAGATTTCCACCAGCTCTGAACACAGTTCAACATACATGTATAACCCTATGAGAAATGCATTCAAAGAACTTCTGACACATTGAAGATATATTATTTAGTTTATTTGGACTGGTGCGTCTTTTTACCGCCGAACACCACCAAACACCACCGAACACCGCTGAACATCTCAAAAACACCACATAACACTTTCTTTTTAATTACTGAACACCAACTATAAAAATGTCTCATATATTTACTAGAAATTGGAACCATTGTGAATAAATGACAACAAATACGTGAATGAAATGGTGTTTTTACGACCGTCCATTATATTCAACAGACAGAACACCGCCAAACATCTGAAAAATACCACAAAACACCTGCTATGAGCAGCTATTTCATATTTTTAAGGAATTCAATACATTATGAAAAAAATCACAGCAAATACGCAAATAATTTTTTTTTTTTTTACCAGAACATCCAATACACAATATAGACAAAACATAACGGAACAACTCTTTTTATTTTTATTTTAAACCACCGAATACCAGCTGTAGAAAAATTTAACACATTTTATGAGAAATGTTATAAGTATTTCAAATAAAGGACTATAAATGTGCGACTAACACTTTTTTTACCCAAACAACAGACATTCAACATTTTTCATTCAAGAGACAACACAGAACATCTGACAAATACGATCAACACATTTTTTTTTTACCACCGATCACCAACTGAAATTATATATATCAATTTTTTTAAAAGAGAAACAATGCATTATGAATATATGCGAATAAAATGATATTTTCCCGAACGTCTTATACCCAACAGACAGAACACCCACCGAACATCTAGAAAATACCTCACACTTAACTCAATTACTGTTATAAATATGATGTTCGTATAGACCCTGTTAACTTTAAATTTTTTAAATTTATTTATTTATTTATTTTATTTCATTTTTTGCTAAGAGAATAACAAAATTTATTGCAGTTATCTTAACATTCCTTTAAATTTATACATTTTACTGATAAATTTACCGCCGAACACATTGAATCTGTACTTACCACCGAACACCCTAATAAAACTTTATATGACGCAAGCGTGTAATTAGATGTTAATTGTCAGATGATACTTGTCGATCGGTTCGTCCAATCTAATTTTTAGTGTTCGTCATGAACACTTTAGTTATCGGTCCAGCTTGAATTAGATAAAAATAGATGTTGCAGGGCGGGAAACTTTTAAACAGGTTAAAAATCTCCTTATAAAATTGTAAATAATACAGTAAACTTACTGAATCATCTGGTAAAACGTTACATACTATTGTCCTGAAATGGTAAAAATGTTTGAACACGGCTAAAGTGGGAATCGAGGTGCTTAAAGGCTTTAAAGGAATGGCGGATTGAAACTAAAAAGGAGGTGTCGAATAGGCTTGATTATACAGAACGAGACGTTTATAATACACCCAAACCAATTTCAATTACTACTTCACTTTTATTAAACTTATTAAATTTCCTGCATTGAGAAATTAAACGATTATCGAGTACATTATTAAAACGAAAATAGGGCCTATTTGTTTCACGCGTAGTAATATGAAAAATTAAAAAAAATATCGAAGATATCAAAATAGTTTCTTTATGAAAGTTGTTGCACATACCTGCCAACTTTCACGATTTTGGCGTGATCTACACGATTTTAACCTTCTGTCACGACCGTGAAACAAAAATTTTGCATTAAACACGATTTTGAAGAAATTCACACGAAAAAAAGTTTGTTTACACGATTTTGGCTGAAGGGAAATAATCTAAATTCTCGAAAGGGAGTTAACCATATTCTGGATTTCTATCACGCAGCATTCGCGTGAAAAACAGCTGATTGGATCCGGCATGTAAATAATCGTAAATATGACGAGTTTGGTTGACTTTTTTGTTGATTTTAAGGCTTTGGCGACGTAAATAAAGTTATGTAACTGGATGGACCACCGGCAATCATAGTGAACAGTTCTTGAGTTATGAATCAGGGTTCACAATCCCTGATACAACGAGCTGCAAGCACCACATGATGGCTGTGCGAATGACTAGGTCGTTGCAAGTTCCACGTTCTGCAGAGTTTGCATAGTTGATCTGAGTAGCCTTAATGACGTTAACAAACAATATTGTTACTGTAATGCACGAAAGGTCACTCAAAATCCCAGAACACCACTCTTTTGACTGAATCAGAAAAGGCAAAAAATATTTTAAAAAATGTAATGCTTGCTTTATTTATAGAAGAATGGAATAAAAGGAGAAATGCAGTAAATGTACATCAGCCAACTAATAAAGTAGAGAGAGTGGCTTCAATATTTTAATTTCCCCCAAAACAGTCAACTGTAAATTCAAAAAGGACTTATTTCCCATGGGGTCCTTGTTAATAACTACAAAAATACCTAAAAGTCTACTCGTATGTCCTATAAGCAAATACAAATAAACCTAAATGAACAAGTATTACCGGTGAACAAAAATGGCGGAATAATACCACTGAGACACCTTAAACTTCAACACATACGAACACTTTCAGCTCTTATAGAGCTTTGATTTTTTCAGGTTTTTGTTTTTAAACTGTTTTACAACTTTGGAAGGAAATAGTAGTGTTTTTTAAAGATTCCACTACAGTATGAAAATTAACATTTTGCAAATAATTCGAAAAACGAAATCAACCCAATTTTTCTCTTTTTTTTTTAAAGAACCTCAGGCGTAATTTTTATGAACCTTTTGATTTCATTTTCAATGAATATTTGAAATTGAAAAAAGAGAAAAATCTATGGAATGTTTTTAGACGGATCAACAAATACTTGTTTCACCATTTGATTTGATTTTTGACATTTATATATTTTTACTGATTTAAAAGCTAATATTATGAGGAAACTTTCCAGTGAAAATTGAAATAAAATCCATAAAATCTTTATGAATATTTAAGAAAAGTTATGTTACACATATATGTAATTGTGCTTGAGTGTTTCTTTCAGCTTATAAACACCTCTGTATACACCAGGGACTATAATGTATAGACCCTGTATACACCAATGATCAGGATGACATGTTAATTAAACAAACAATAAATAAATAAAATAAAATGAATAAAATACTCATATTAACTATAAAAATACACTACTTTTCACATCTTGAATTGATATTTCTGAAATAACCTCAAATGAGACGGTTGGGTATCTTGATACTGTCTAATCTGTGACTAATATTAGTCCCAGGTCTAATGGATAGATAACAACAGCTACATATAAGTTGCGGACTCAGTGCTATTTTTTATATTTTATATTTTTGCAAATTTATTGTTCGGTGTAACGTTATATATGTTCTGCTTGCTTTATGGTGTTCGGTTGTGTTCGTGTCTGTTGAATGTTCGGGATAGTCGGCAACAGTCGTCATTTTGCAGAGTATTTTGTTGGACTGTCTTTAAAATTCTTTGAAATTGTGATATATTTTTATTATTTCTTCAACATTTAGGGTTCGGTGATTTAAGAAATCGTGTTTTTTGGGTGTTCGCAGTGTTCGGTGGTGTTTGGCGGTTTTCGGCGGTAAAAAGACACACCCTATTTGGACAGTCTATGTCAACTATGGACAAGGTGAGTTATATAGGCTCTTGAAAGTTGGCATTATTTTTAATAAAAAGGCTGAAAAAAAGTTTTTTGACAAATTTCTTGGAATGAAGAAACTCTTGAATACTGCTTCATTACATTTTAATTTTTTTTAGAACAAAAGGTTGCAGAATATTATCAAAGATAGAGATGCTCAGTTTAAACATGAATTAAAGAAGAAGGAGAGAGAAGTAAACAAACTGAAGGAAAAGTTACATCAGCTGATATCTGATAAAACACCTAACAGAAGAGTGGGTTAGTATTTACTTCATTTAAACATTAGGGCTTTTCCATTAAAATGTATGTACCAGGGTCGGAAAGGCAATTATCTGCTTCCCCCACAACCAAGGGTAATGGACAAATATGAGTATAGCAATAAGATACAAAATCGACAAGAACCCAGAAGAATTTTCATTTTTGCCTTCCGACCCTGGTACATTTTTTTTAATGGAATAGCCCTTAGGGTTGCAGAGTATTTTCTAGAATTTTGAAAAAAATCCATTATGAGAGTTTATAATATGTTTATGGTACATTCTCAAGCATTGCCTAGTATTTATTTCAATTTTGCAAAACTGAAAACAGTAGATTTATTGAGCTGTTTGAAGGCAAAGTATTAGCTATTAAAAACTATTTAAAAACTGATAAAGTATAAATAGACAGAAAAATATTTTCACAACAAAAATACATAGTTTTATTTTGTGTATTGTAGGTTTAGATATTGCCAATTCACTACAGAGAACAGATGGAAAGAGAAGTACATGGAAAAGTGCAGGAAATAACAAGTATGTGTTCAAATGAATTATTGTGCCTTGTCTGTGACTTTTACAGTCTACCTGTTCCTATTGTATAACCAGTCTAGCAATTTCATTATTCAATGGGTGTGATAAAACTGACCTTTACCTATAGCTCCAGAGCAAAATATATTGTAAAAAAAGTTTAGGAGACTTACTTTTGTTATACAATAAACTTGAGAAAATACAACATTTCTTGTATAGTCCATTTGGTGGCTATAAAAATAGGGAAAAAAATTAATAAAAAAAATCAACGAAAAATTAGAGATGTGTTTGGTGTAACATTTCTTAATAAAGTAGTCAATACATAACTTAAAAACATATTTATGATATTTTCCCCGCAAAAATAAAGATTTTGTTCATTACTTGTAATAGTATTTTTTCAAGAATACAAGTATGGGAGTGTGCCATAGGACTAAACAGTCTGACCTGACCTTAACTGGCTATTGTTATACAAATTCTATCACATGGCACTTAAATACATGTGTGAATAACATTTGCATATAAAGATAAACATTCTCATGACTTGATTGTTGTTTTCATAACAAACAAAAGCCATTGGCCACTTGGAATTTAAACATGTCAATGCTACTTTGTTTTTATCATAAAGTTTACTGAGAAGAAATTTGGAGTACAAATTATAATTAAATAAAATAATACATCTACAAATATATTTTTTCTTGAAAAGATATTTTATCAGAGTTTTCCTTTAAAATTTATTTTATGCTTTTATTCATTTTTATAATCAAATTTGCATAAACAAATGGTTATAATTCTATTTCTTCATGTCTTTCATATAAAGATGTACAATTTCATGCTGTCTTATGATTTAAAAGTTTACATGTACTTTAATATATCCTCCTTAGTGTACAATACTAATACATTGTGACATTCTGATGTTACTTTCATCATGGTATTGATTTTACCTGAACAGATAAGATATACACATGACTTCCAAATTTGGTAAATAAAGTTTTATCTACAGGCAACTAGTGGTCAGCTGACTTATTGTTTATAAACACAAAGCACATGTAAGCTGTTGAAATAGATTTTTCTACTCCCACTATGGCATCACAGAAAACAGACATCATTTTACCCTTAAGTGAAATGGACAACTTTTTTATTTGGAGAGAAAACCACTCATAAAATTCAACCCTAATATGTATGAAGTAGCCCTTTAAACAGATATAACTTAAATTAAGGAATATTAATGACCCGATTTTTACATAATTTTTCTCCCTAATTTCATAGTCACCAAATGGACTATACTTGTGAAAAAATGAACAATTATAATCCTTTCTGGTGTATGACATGGCAGATTCTCTCCAAGAGAAAGTAAGGTCACTCGAGGACTTGCCTGAAGGTGAGCTCACTTTTCAATCGAGTGAATCACAGGTTTACACATCAACTACTGTAATAACTGTTATATTGATTTTTGTGACAAGAGGACCTTGCTGTAGTACATTTCCGAGAGATGTCCTAGTGAGCAGTTAACCCAACCATGTGACCATACGCTTTCTGTATGACCCCAAAAAATTCTTGCATGTCTCCGGATAGCTTTTAAGCTAATCATATTTTAGTTATTTGTATGGCTATACAATGTATCCTGATCTGCAATGTGATCTCATGTAAGAACCTTTCAATTTCAGACAAACAGAGGGAGAATGCAGATCTATGTGACTGTTTGGTTCACATGTGATTTAATTTATCTTTCAGACAGGAAGAAATGTACCAGGTTGTAATACATAACTATGAAGACAAACAGAGGGAGTTGATGTTAGAGAATGCAGATCTACGTGACTGTTTGGTTCAGATGCAGAAGGAATTGGCTACTGTGATAAATGGAGAGGAAATATCAAACTGTACTCTCAGTCCTGCTAATGTAAGTGGACTTTTATCATAGTGATATTGTCTCTCCCACGACGAAAGTCGCAAAAGCGAGACATAGGCGTGCAAAGTATGACGGCGACCGCATTAACTTTTACTAAAATACATGAATATTTTGAAAACCCTTTGATGTAGGAACATCATATTTGGTCCAGTGGTAGTACTAATCAAGTACTACCTGACTGACATAAAATCATGTGACCTTCACCTCAATTGCACGATCCAGTTACCATGTTAAGTTTCTCTGATTAGATCCGTATCTTAATTACTGTAAGTGGTAGGTCAATGATATTTGGTATATAGATTGGTCTTGAGTAGTACATGTCAGTCTGGCATATGACTTTAGTCCTTGACCTCAATTTCACGGTCTAGTGACCATGTTAAGTTTCTCTGATTATGCCAACATTAAAAATATTTTTGTTTCCCCTCCCGGATTGGGTTGTTCAGGTTATGGGTAGGTAGGTAGGAAAATTATTTTATTTTTTCTTCAAATAAAAAATTCTACTTAAAATTTCAAATATATTTAAATAATGCAAACTCTTGTTGACTCTAAACCAAAAAAAAATTTTGAACAGCAATGGTCGATAAAATTTTTTGGGTAGCAGCAATTTTAGCGGGTCGGTCGTGGGAGGGGAAACAAACTTTTTTTTATTTTTGGCCTAGATCCATATCTCAATAACTATAAGTGGTAGGTCCCTAATATTTATTATGTAGGTTGGTCTTGGGTAGTACATGCCAGTTTGGCATATGCATTTTGTCCTTGACCTCAATTTCATGGTCTAGTAAACAGAGTTAAGTGTTTCTGATTAGAATAGTTTCTCAATTACTATAAGTGGTACAGTAATAATATTTGGCTTGAAGGTTGCTCTTGAGTAGTACATGACTGTTTTAGCGACAAGCAGGGACGGGCCAGACATCTATTAGGGTCCACTCTTGTATTATTTTCCATGGTGTTTATAGTTTTAAGAAAATTATTATTGTTTATGTGTTTGAAGATATAATTAAAGTACCTAATTTTTTTATACGACTGCAAAAAAATTAAGATCCTATAATTGTGTGGTGCTGTCTTCATTGTCATTGTCGGCATCGTCGTAGTCTGTAGACACTTTTGCCTTTGTCAATAAGATAAGGTCCAGTTGATCAATCCTTATGAAATTTTAACACAGTATTACTTGGCACAAAAAGGAAGGCTAGGGTGGGTTTTATAATTGTGGCCCTACCCATTTTACAAAAAGGTGTTCATTAGGACCAAATTAGGTGTTTTTCTTTTATTTGGCAGTAGAATATTTATTACCCCCTGCCCAACAAAGTTTTGTAGGGGATATAGCGTTTGGCCCGTTCGTCTGTTAGTCCATTCGTCCGTTTGTCCGTCCATTCAAACTTAAGACCATATATATTTTGAATAACAAGTCATAGATGGACAAGGTTTTGTCCATGGACAAGGTTTTGTCCATGGACAAGGTTTTGTCCATGGATGCATCTTGAATAGTACTTGAGGTTGATATATAGAATAGGTAGATTTGACCTACATTCCATGCATGAGTGACTAAGGTTAAAGTTTTAGTAAAAGTTCAGATCTGGGATACTACAATTCTTAGAGTAATAATAATTTGTATGTAGATACGTCTTGTAAAGTTATGAAGCTCCAGATAAAAATTAGGTCACCTTGACCTACAATTCATGCATGAGTGACCAAGGTTAAAGTTTGGTAAGAGTCCCGATCTGGGATACTACAACTTGTAGAGGAATATTATTTTGAATGTTGATGCATCTTGCAGTGATTTAGCTAGGGCTCGTCACTTTCGCCATTGACGAATCTTTTTTGGAAGTGGCGAATTTTTTAAGCCTGCAATTCGTCACTTGAAATTTCAAAAATCGCCAAATATTAAAGTATTATGTCCATAATCTTTGTCACTGTAATCTAATTGTCCAAACTGACACTTTAATTACACCTGTAATGCTAATTAAAGGATTAGTTCACACTGGACAACCAAAATTCTTAATTTACTCGTCTGTCTCTTAATAATTAAGTGAAATCTGGTTAAATTAAGAGATTGACGAGTTAATTCAGTGACGTTTTTTATATTAAGAATGTGCAAATTAAAATCAGATGTTCCAGTTAAATTAAGAGTGAACGAGGAAATTAAGAGAATGTCCCAGTAAAATTAAGAGAGTGTCCCGGTTAATCAACCAATCAGAAACTAGATCAGCATCTGCCAATTGGTTATATAATTATCTAGGGATTAGTAAATGAAAAAATAGATATATACTTTATTTATATATAAACCTTTTTCCGTGGTTTGTACATTTAAACACATTCAAGAAATACAAACTTCTAATGTTGCAGCTTTCTCAGACTTTTGTAAGAATGTAAAAAAGATAACTTTTCATAATACATTTGTTATATTTTCTCTACTTTTATCAGTAAAGTATAAATCCTCGGCAATTTGGTGTATATTGCATTGATTTGTGTATTGTTATTTATAGAGGGCGCTAAAATTCACAGGTAAGAATGGATAAAAGAAAGATTTTTATAGCACTTCACAATTAAACAATTATTTCTTTTCTTTCAGACCAAAATAAATCAGGTAAGAAAATAATTTTTGCATGATTTTGTTCATTTTGGTTGTTACTAGTTTCATATTTATTGTTGTTTACAACTTGACTTGTTATTTACCTATTTGAAAACGTATTTTTACTTCCTATTTGAAAACGTATTTTTACTAAAGTCAAGCAGTTATATATCTTAATAATAATAATTTATAACTCCTTGCTGAAGTTTCTTTTCATCTTTTGTGTTTTTTTAATTAATTTCACAAATATTGTTACAATGTTATTGCTTTAAAGTTGTTAACTTGTTACTATAGTTTAAAGTTTATTTTAACCTTTTTATGTTTATATGAGGGCCGAACAGGGGGACTACCGTGCACGGGCGTACGAGAAATAAAATGTCAAAAGAAGAGGAAAGAAAAATAAGAATTTGGCTTGCACGATGTCTTTTTGGGGTTAGCAAACAACTACCCTGCAACACGGCAACACGTGAAATAAAAAACGGCAAACACGCTGCACGAAAATAACCATGTGCCACCCCTGATATCAGCCAGGGACTATCTATAACTTTAGTTAGTTATATACGACGGAGATAATTCTCCCTTTAACTAAATACTAGTACAATCAGGTTAATAAATTAGTATTTCGGTTTCATAGAAGTTTAATTTTGTGTTTGTTTTTCAAGCTCTGAAAAAAATATTTTTCAATGTCTTGCTATTTGTCCACTCGTGCCGGGAGATTATGCTTACCCTTTCGGGACACCACCAGTTTTGTGGGGTTCACACTGCTAGTTTTCTAGTTTTGTGTATACGTTGCAACTACTATATATGAACTCTTCTAGCTTTTAAGGCAGACAGGTCGTTGTTGTTTGTTCTTTTCAATGTTTTGTCATTAATTTGTCATGTCTCGATCTCTATTTGTGTTGCATCTGATTTGCCTTTTGTGTTTTTTTTTTTTATTTTATTGTATAGAAAATCCCCTTTCCTTCAGTCTTTTGCTACGGTATTCGTTTTTCGATATATCCATCTCCATGTTTCACATGACGGGATGGAGATAAGCTTGGACTAATATATATAATTCAGTTACACAAAACCCCGAATTTGGTTAAGAAAACGTTTTGGTCAGACACAGTATAGTAAAGTGCTGGGACATCTCTATGGAATGACAACTTATTTGTATGAAGGATAAAAAAAAGTTTTCAGAACGGAACTCATATGACACCTTTGTACAAAACACGAAGACTTGTTGGATTCACATATACTGCTTATATTTCAAGAATCCTGCCTTGGGCCTCTGCAAGCTCTTCTGCTGTGTATATGGGATTCATAATTCTGTTGTGTATTGGGGACTCATAAACGTACCCCATATTCCACAATTTCTGTATTACCATGTTAGGTCGAAGGTCAATTGTTTGAATTACATTCTGTTAAAAATTACACTCAATAGACGCTTATTTTTAATCAGGGGAAACTCAAAATTGACTTTGATACCACTGACGCCTATCTTTCTATTTTTTAAAGGATATGAAATTTATACTTTATACTTTAATTTATCCAGTTTGAACCTGGGACTAAAATATTGGTCCCAGTTTGAACTAATACAAATTTAGCTGCAGCGTTTCTTTGAACTGACAAAAATGAATAAAATTATTGAATACTAATTTTGTGTCAGTTTGATATAGATTTGTGCTGTTTCTCACCTCCAATTACATATTTAATAAAACACAGGAATTTCCTGAATAAAGTTATGTGCGATATGAATACCTGTACCACATAGACCGAGTTTCACTGGGGCACACCTACAGGTAAGGTAAAGTTTTGGTGGCAATTAACAAATCCCAATTAACAAGATCAAACATACCAGGTGAATTAAGAAGTGCTTGGTCTTTACAAAACATAAGGTGTGTACGCAACCGTATGTGTTAAGAACGGAGATAGACGAAACAGAGACATATAATATGTACTTCTTTGTCTCTGATAGAAATTAATGATTTTCTTTATTCAGAATCCTTACTACAATATCACATGTTTCTGGTTTAATTCATATTTCTTGATTTATTATTTCTTTATTAACCAAAA
>MJUU01034469.1:5748-19827 GCA_002080025.1 Modiolus philippinarum
CCTCATTTTCTTTGCAATTTGTCTAACAATTTCCCACCGATCCATGTGCCGACGGGCGAGACACCTATTTGGGTCCACACTTGTTGTGAATTTGCAGTCAGTGGGAAGCACATAAAAACAACTTCATCAGTGAAATCCGGTTTGTGATCTGTTTTGGCAAGTTTGTGAGATATACCAATATATTAAGTTCATTGACGATACCTGGAAATAGTGAGATGTATGAATTCTAGTCTTATACGATTTGAATTTTGCGCCAATATTGAAAGGGTCGGGGTAGACACGATATATCACGATACGTCCCGTAGCTTCGAATCTCTGGAATTTATATCTCTGACAAAAATGCATTTAAAAAGATTTGTAAAGATTTGTCGCATCGTCCTCAATATTGAACATCAGTAGCATCATACACGAAACTCTCTGCAGGATTTGGCAAGGAAGCATCAGGTATTTTCGTACAAATCCCATCTTCGCGAGCCAAGGGTTCCGATCGGCCTACTCCTCTTCAGAAGAGGAGTAGGCCGATCAGAACCCTTGGCTAGCGAAGCTGTACAAATCCCTATATCGGTGAGAAACAGTATGACCCGATAAATGAAAGTATTTATTTTGTTGCTGTCTGATTGTTCTTAGAATGAAGGAGTAAGTCGGAGGGAGTCGCATGCAGATAGTGATTTTGTGATTCGAGCCATCATAAGACACCTTTCCTGTAAATGTTTATCCTGACTGTTTTTTATCTTCCCGTTCTTTNAGAGGGGGAAGGAGGGGGTCTGATCTCGGATTCACGTGAAAATAATGACAAAGTCCTGATTTTCCAAGTTAATAAATAACTTAATCCTGATCCCGAAAAATGAAGATTCCTTTTCCGTTTATCATTGGTATTGTTACGGGTTAATCCCAAATAAGCCCGTTGAATAAAACAACTAATCATGTAGCTTCCGTTCCTTATTTTCGATTCCATTACAACGGTTGTCATTAGGAAAATTTTAACCCTCAGATTAGTGTCTACAAATCTTTAACATCCTGTCTGTACATTTTCTAGTGATCCTTAGCTACTTGATTTATTCCCATGGAAACACTAGCAATTATGGAATAAAAAAAAAACAAAATTGGTTGTTAGAAATTGGTTCCTAGATATAATATGCATTATGGTTCTTTTCGGTATGCCTTTTATATTTGGTTTTTAGATAAACACCAAAATTGGTTGCTAAAAAATTGGTCTCTAGCTCGAGTCTGGTTAAAAATATTGTTTAAAAGTCAGAATGTCTATCATTTTCATACAATTCCGTCTACTTTTCCGTTTTAGGGAATTGAAAGCTTTTGAACATTTTTTACATTTCTTATGGATAATATTTTGAAACAATTCTATGCACTTTTTCTCCGCCCTATTTTGTTTCCATTGTAACGATGGAAACGATGGTTATTTAAAACAAATATGACTCATAATCATGCTACGACGAAACAAGTTTTCTTATTTTATATGCGCTGCAAATTGTAAACTAATTCAGAGGGATTACAATTACGGTAGGTACTGCAGGCATATGTACACTGTCTCCCTTAATTGTAATCAGTTACAATTAAGGGAGGTCCTGCAACCGTAAATGTAACCGGGTTTACATTTAAGGGTGGTCCTTAACCTTAAGTGTAATCGGATTACAATTAAGGTAAGGATTACACTTAAAGGCTCAACATGGCAAGCTCCGACCTGCCGTTGGGTGTGGGGTTTCCTCACCGTTCATTGAAGATCTTATGGTGGCTTTGAATTGTTATTACTCCCCTTTGGGTCGTTGTCTCTTTGACACATTCCCCGTTTCCCTTCTTTTTTACTATCCTTGTTCTTGGCCGGTACTGACTTTACTGTGAAGTGTTTTTTTCTACTCGTCCTTTTCATAAGATAGAATATCGCCCAGTATTAAATATTGCCAGACCATGCTCTAATTCGCATAGAATCTATCGCTCCGTATAAAATATTGACAAATGTGAGGTCTGACCATGTAATAATTCGCTAAGAACCAAATTCAGAAATATTTTAATTCATAAGTGACGCAAAATCAAACGGTCTTTAGTGCTATATACGGAAATTTTATCTAATGATACCACTAGATCAACTTTTGCCACGGATTAATCTGAGGCCATGGTTTATTTTAAACATTGCTGAAAATGACAATGAATTTTATAAATTAAGTATTCAGTTATATGTTACCACTGGGTCGATGCCACTGCTGGTGGACTGTTAGTCCTCGAGGGTATTCACCAGCCCAGTAGTCAAAACTTCGGTGCTGACCCGAAAACCGATTGTATTTCGAACCTTGCAATATCTAAAATTTTGTAAATTTTGTTGAAAACTAAGGAGTATCTCCCTCATGCAAAGCTCTTAGCTGATTTTGGCTTTACTTTTAGATCATATTAGGCATTTGTTCTCTAGCAGTTTTTTAACAAATTTGATTTTATGGTCTTCCAAACTTTTAGATTTTATCTGCACTGAAGAGACATAATAGTGCGACAGTGTTTTACCAGCAGACTAGATTCCTTGAGCTAGCCGGCAGTTTAGCGGCGAGCACTCTTTGACCCATCTTTCAAAATTACGTTTTGTCCTATGCTTTTTCTGTTCTAAGATAGTGGTCATTGAGTTAGTAGTCTACCTGTATTGGGTTTTATTCGCATGTTCATGATACTATAGGGAAACGGGATAGAGAAAGGGGAGGTTTGGGTACCCATAAACCGGTTTAACCCTACCACTGGCTTTTGCTAGTGCCGGTACCAAGTCCGGCTATCCCGAGTTCCTATCGTTATTTATGTTTGTCTCTTGTTTTCATTATTGTTTTTCTGGTGTGGTTTGCTTGTTAATTGTGGCATGTGATTGTAGTTCCTGGCCATTGTAGGTTTTGCTGTTTTCCTGTTTTTGTAATAAGTTGTCGAAATGCACATATCCAGAATTTAAATTTGCAGTAACTTTGATATTTAGTTATTTGTTACCACTGGGTAGATGCCACTGCTGGTGGACTGTTAGTCCCCGAGGGTATTCACCAGCCCAGTAGTCAGTACTTCGGTGCTGACCCGAAATCCGATTGTATTTCGAACCTTGCAATATCTAAAATTTTGTAAATTTTGTTGAAAACTTAGGAGTATCTCCCTCATGCGAAGCTCTGTCCTTAGCTGATTTTGGCTTTACTTTTAGATCATATTGGGCATTTGTTCTCTATCAGTTTTTTTTAACATATTTGATTTTATGGACTTTCAAACTTTTAGATTTTATCTGCACTGAAGAGACATAAGTTGTCGAAGCTGTGTCCTTAGCTGATTTTGGCTTTATTTTAGATCATATTGGGCATTTGTTCCCTATCAGTTTTTTCACATATTTGATTTTATGGTCTTCCAAACTTTTTGATTTTATTGGCACTGAAGAGACATAAGTTGTCGAAATGCGCATATGCAGAATTTAAATTTACAGTAACCTCGGTATTTAGTTATTAAGAAAATGCAAATATTGTATTTTGAAAAGTTATTTATAGTTCGGGATACTGATGTCTTTTAAAATGTGTATGTATTTTAGAAGAATCCCGACAAATGCAGCACGGACGGATCAGCGTTTGGTAGGAATTCCTAGGAATCCAGATATAAGTGTTATTACCGATTCCAAGTCTGACTGTCCGAGCTCCTATCGTTGTTTGCATTTGTCCTTTGTCTATATTTTTGTTTTCCTTGTGTACAAATATAGTTTCCTGGCAGATTGTAGCATGTTATTGTAATTTTCAGCCATTGTTGATGTTTTATGTTATCCATTTTATTACAAGAAGTCAAAAGAGTAGAATTTGATTTACACAATTCAGATTTCACTTTTAGCCTTTTTTATTGTGCGTTTCTTTCTTCATAGTTTAGATAGGTATTGTTTCCAACAGTATGAAGTTACTTATCTTGAAATGAGCGTAAAAGCCTACGAATTCTTTTTTTATTTACTCCTGAAATTGCAAATCGAATCGTACAAATTTGATAAGGTACTAGTTAACGAGATGTACATATTTACAAACATTTAGTCAGAAGAAAACATGCACATTTCATGGTATCATTAGATAAAATTACCGTATATAGCACTAAAGACCGTATGATTTTGCGTCACTTATGAAGTATAATATTTCTGAATTTGGTTCTTTGCGAATTATTACATGGTCAGACCTCACATTTGTCAATATTTTATACAGAGCGATAGGTTCTATGCGAATTAGAACATGGTCTGGCGATATTTAATACTTGGCGATATTCTAACGTATGAAAAGGGCGAGTAGAAAAAAAGAAGAACAAGGATAGTAAAAAAGAAGGGAAACAGGGAATGTGTCAAAGAGACAACAACCCAAAGGGTAGTAATAACAACTCAAAGCTACCATAAGATCTTCAATGAATGGTGAGGAAACCCCACCCCAACGGCAGGTCGGAGTTGGCCCCTAAATAAAAATAACCATCTTTCTGTAAAATAGGCAAAATTAAGGTCTAAGAACCACGTGATGGTGAAAATGATAAAAGAATATCGTTAACATATATAATTAACATGATTAATTTAAATTAATGATTTTTAAACTCACAAAAAATTCAACGATATGATTTTTAAACTTCTGAATACAAATTAAACTCACAAAAAAAATTCAACGATGCCAGCATATGAAGTGAGCACCAAAAGAATACGAGTGTCACAAATGAAAATTCAATTTGCAAAAGTAGGAATATATTGATGCAATGGACTTTTTACAGAAAGGTATTAATTGGCAATCGCATATTGACAAAGAGCCCAGTATTATTTACTTCATGTTACAGATTTTAGAGAGGGATGGTGGTGACAGCTGTCGACATCACCATCTTGTGGATCGCTATGGGATATCTGTTTCCCAGATGACAACCCTCTACAACTAAAGTTTGTTTTTCCTCCATCGGAATTGACTTTACTACCAACTAAAGTTTGTTTTTCCTCCATCGGAATTGACTTTACTACCAACTAAAGTTTGTTTTTCCTCCATCGGAATTGACTTTACTACCGGAGTTGACATGTTCAAAACGGCGGGTGTCTTCTAAGAAGCAGGAGATGCTTCCTCTACCGGTACACCTGATCTCACCCATGGTTTTTATTGAGTCCACACATCTGTATGTGTGTCTTCATTTTTTCTTTTTTGTCCCGTACTCAAGTGGTGTCCTTGTTATCCCCCGCTTAGCGAAAGCGGGGGAATTGTGTAATGCAGTCCGTCCATAAGTACGTATGTACGTGCGTTTGTAATGCTCCCCAATAGCTCTGGAACTATGAGAGATACAAATTTGAACTTGGCACCATACTAGAGTATGATCTGAAGTACCGCACTGTGGACTCGGAATTTAGGTCAAACGCCCTAGGGGCAAATTATGAGCGAAAACGAATTTTCACGATATCCAATAATTGAAGAAATCTCTGAGGCCATTTGGGCTGGAAGGTTGAAACCTCAGAATGGACTCACATATAATGTAGCAACTTCACAAACGGTGTTGGAATTTAGGTATGACCCTTCAGGGCATGGCCTCTAGGGGGGCCAAAAAACGAAAAAATCGATTCCACTGGAACTCTTCTTACACCTTAAATCGCAGGAACTTTATAATAAGGGTATAAGTAACACTGTGAAAGTTGTCTGTGCCCTCAGGGCAGAAAAATGAGCGAAAATATATTTCGAGATATCCAGTAATAAGCGAAATCTTCTGAAGTATTCATGTTTGGAAGCTGACACTTTGTATGAAAGTTCCATTATATGCATCTCATTTACTGATGATAGCGTAGGACCCCTGGGGGCATGCCCTGAATGGGCCAAAAAATGTAAAACAATCAGTACTCATCAGAACGACTGGAACTCTACGTATAATTTTGATTTTGTGGTTTATATTTTCATGTGGAATAATTGGAATTCCTCTTTGAATATGTTCTAGACTACTAGAATTAAGACCAAATTTGGTAAATTTCCTGAAAATGTCAAAGACTAATATTTTTTTAAATTCCAACATGAAGTTCTATAATTAAGTAACTTTTTAATGTCATCAACTAATATGAACACTAGGATTCCAAAAATATGATGCTAATTTTGGTAAATTTCCTGAAACTCTCAAAGACCAATTACTTTTTGGAATTTTACCTAGCAGCTATAACTTTTTTATGCCTTTAAGCTTTAATGATAATTTTCAATGGTCAGATTGCAAAAAAACTTTGATTCCAATTTTGGAAAAGTTCCTGAAACTCTCAAAGACCCAATATTTTTTGGAATTCTTCCTAGCAACCATATCTTTTTCAATTATTTAGAGTTATAATGATGAATTTCAACTGTAAGGTTGAAAGAATCTTTGATTCTAATTTTGGTAAGTTTTCTGAAACTATCAAAGACCAATTACTTTTTGGAATTTTACCTAGCAACCATATCTTTTTGATGCCTTATAGTTTTAATGATCATTTTCAATGGTCAGATTGCAAAAAACTTTGATTCTAATTTTGGTAAAGTTCCTGAAACTCTCAAAGACCCAATATTTTTTGGATTCTACCTAGTAACCATATTTTTTCAATATTATTTAGAGTTATAATGATGAATTTCAACTATCAGGTTGCAAGAATCATTGATTCTAATTTTTGGTTAATTTCCTGAAACTCTCAAAGACCAATTACTTTTTGGAATTTTACCTAGCAACCATATCTTTTTTGATGCCTTATAGTTTTAATGATCATTTTCAATGGTCAGAGTGAAATCTACCTAGCAACCATATCTTTTTTAATTCCTTACAGTAAAAATGATGAGTTTCAACAGTCAGGTTGCAAAAATCTTTGATTCTAATTTTGATAATTTCCTGAAATTCTCAGAATCCTGTACTTTTTGAAATTCTACCTAGCAACCATATCTTTTTGTTGTTTTACAGTAACAATGATTTCTTCAACAGAAAGAAATTTAGTTTCAAAAACACTTGTCTTTTTCTAGAAGGGGAGGGAGTCCAAAGAGGGAAAGCGGGGGGCTCGCATTCTTTGATTGACCATGTTTCATTCTTAGTGTGTCCGATGTTGCCATTGTCCATGGATTGTTCGTTCTTTTGATTGACGATTCGATTCTCACTTACTTTATAATTTTTTCCTGTTAGTAAAAACTAGCAAAACTCGAAATCCTTGAATATTTGTGAAAATTTTACACCCGGTCATTGTTAATCGAGTCCAATTTCACGGGTCTTATTTTTAGGTATATGGTGTGTACATTGTTGCTCAATTGTTATTCATGTGCATGTTTTGTGCAGTTATTATGAAACGTGTTTTCGAATCAGTTTTTGTCGATCGGGTTACATTTTTCCATAAAAATTTTAATGTCTGGTTACTAAAAAATAGGCCCAAGTTTACGTAATGGGTCCCTTCCTTCTAAGGCTTATCTTCGGACTTTCTTCAATCAAACCCTAGAATACAAACCTTATCCATGTCTCTAATCCTATCCCTTACTCATAACCTTGACCCTAACCCAAAACTAAACCAACCGACTAAGAACGAAAAAAACAAAACCTAAAGTATTTGTATCCCTTAAGTATACCAAATCCAAAAATATCCTTCTTGAATCCTGGTGGCATTTTATCTTGAATGGTCCATATATAAATAGGGCTTTCCCGATTTCACAAAGTTGAAAAGACCTCCTCCCCCATCCGCCAATGAGCTCAAAAGAAATGCTTACAAATCTGATACCTACCAGGGATATATATCTATTTCTTCTTTTGGGGTCTTTGGATTACATTCTGTACAGCGGATTGTTTGCCCTTAATTCCTTTTTTCGCATAAAAGTTTGTTTCAGTTCGATATTCGCTTGACATTCGTTTTCGGACTGTTCATGCGGTATACAACGGATTTGAATATCAAATGAATATCAAACTGGGATTTTTGTCAGTTCGATATTCCTTTGACATTTGTTTTTAGGTTATTCATTGAATATGCAACGTAGATGAATATGAAATGAATATCAAACTGAGATTTTTGCCAGTTCAATATTCGTTTGACATTCGTTTTCGGGTCAAGTAATGTACAACGTAGATGAATATCAAATGAATATCAAACTGAGAATTTTGTCAGTTCGATATTCGTTTGACATTCGTTCCCGAACTATTTATGCAACTGGGATGAATATCGAATGAATATCAAACTGAAATTATTTCAGTTCAATATTCGTTGGATATTCGTTTCCGGACTGTTCATGCGGTATGCAACAAATTTGAATATCAAATGAATATCAAACAGGGATTCTTCTTAGTTCGATATTCGTTTGACATTCGTTTTGGGTTATTCATTGAATGTGCAACGTACATGAATATCAAACTGGAATTTTTGTCAGTTCGATATTCGTTTGATTTTCGTTTTGGGGTCATTCATTGAATATACAACGTAGATGAATATCACATGAATATCAAACTGAGATTTTTGTCAGTTCAATATTCGTTCAACATTCGTTTTCGGGTCATTCATTTAATATACAACGTAGATGAATATCAAATGAATATCAAACTGAGAATTTTGTCAGTTCGATATTCGTTTGACATTCGTTTCCGGCCTATTTATGCAACAGGGATGAATATCGAATGAATGTCAAACTGAAATTGTTTCAGTTCGATTTTCGTTTGAAATTCGTTTTCAGGTTATTCATTGAATGTGCAACGTAGATGAATGTCAAATGAATATCACACTGGAATTTTTTTGAGTTCGATATTCGTATGACATTCGTTTTCGGGTCATTCATTGTATATACAACGTAGATGAATATCAAATGAATATCAAACTGAGATTTTTGTCAGTTCGATATTCGTTTGACATTCGTTCCCGAACTATTTATGCAACTGGGATGAATATCGAATGAATATCAAACTGAAATTATTTCAGTTTAATATTCGTTGGACATTCGTTTCCGGACTGTTCATGCGGTATGCAACGGATTTGAATATCAAATGAATATCAAACAGGGATTTTTCTTAGTTCGATATTCGTTTGACATTCGTTTTGGGTTATTCATTGACTGTGCAACGTAAATGAATATCAAACTGGAATTTTTGTCAGTTCCATATTCGTTTGATTTTCGTTTTCGGGTCATTCATTGAATATACAACGTAGATGAATATCACATGAATATGAAACTGAGATTTTTGTCAGTTCGATAATCGTTTAACATTCGTTTTCGGGTCATTCATTTAATATACAACGTAGATGAATATCAAATCAATATCAAACTGAGAATTTTGTCAGTTCGATATTCGTTTGACATTCGTTCCCGGACTATTTATGCAACAGGGATGAATATCGAATGAATGTCAAACTGAAATTGTTTCAGTTCGATATTCTTTTGACATTCGTTTCCGGACTGTTCATGCGGTATACAACGGATTTGAATATCAAATGAATTTTAAACTGGGATTTTTGTCAGTTCGATATTTGTTTGACATTCGTTTTCAGGTTATTCATTGAATGTGCAACGTTGATGAATATCGAATGAATATCAAACTGGAATTTTTTTTCAGTTCGATATTCGTATGACATTCGTTTTCGGGTCATTCATTTTATATACAACGTAGATGAATATCAAATGAATATCAAACGGAGATTTTTTTCAGTTTGATATTCGTTTGACATTCGTTCCCGAACTATGTATGCAACTGGGATGAATATCGAATGAATATCAAACTGAAATTATTTCAGTTCGATATTCGTTTGACATTCGTTTCCGGACTGTTCATGCGGTATACAACGGATTTGAATATCAAATGAATATCAAACTGGAATTTTTCTCAGTTCGATATTCTTTTGACATTCGTTTTGGGTTATTCATTGAATGTGCAACGTAGATGAATATCACATGAATATCAAACTGAGATTTTTGCCAGTTCGATATTCGTATGACATTCGTTTTCGGGTCATTCATTTAATATACAACGTAAATGAATATCAAATGAATATCAAACTGAGAATTTTGTCAGTTCGATATTCGTTTGACATTCGTTCCCGGACTATTTATGCAACAGGGATGAATATCGAATGAATGTCAAACTGAAATTATTTCAGTTCGATATTCGTTTGACATTCGTTTTCAGGTTATTCATTGAATGTGCAACGTAGATGAATATCAAATGAATATCGAACTGGAATTTTTTTCAGATCGATATTCGTATGACATTCCTTTTCGGGTCATTCATTGTATATACAACGTAGATAAATATCAGCCAAATATCAAACTGAGATTTTCGTCAGTTCGATATTCGTTTGACATTCGTTCCCGAACTATTTATGCAACTGGGATGAATATCGAATGAATATCAAACTGAAATTATTTCAGTTCGATATTCGTTGGACATTCGTTTCCGGACTGTTCATGCGGTATACAACGGATTTGAATATCAAATGGATATCAAACTGGGATTTTTGTCAGTTGGATATTCATTTGACATTCGTTTTGGGTTATTCATTGAATGTGCACATAAATGAATATCAAATGAATATCAAACTGGAATTTTTGCCAGTTCGATATTCGTTTAACATTCGTTTTCGGGTCATTCATTTAATATACAACGTAGATGAATATCAAATGAATATCAAAATGAGAATTTTGTCAATTCGATATTCGTTTGACATTCGTTCCCGGACTATTTATGCAACAGGGATGAATATCGAATGAATGTCAAACTGAAATTATTTCAGTTCGATATTCGTTTGACATTCGTTTCCGGACTGTTCATGCGGTATACAACGGATCTGAATATCAAATGAATATCAAACTGGGATTTTTGTCAGTTCGATATTCGTTTGACATTCGTTTTAAGGTTATTCATTGAATGTGCAACGTAGATGAATGTCAAATGAATATCAAACTGGAATTTTTTTGAGTTCGATATTCGTATGACATTCGTTTTCAGGTCATTCATTGTATATACAACGTAGATGAATATCAAACGAATATCAAACTGAGATTTTTGTCAGTTTGATATTCGTTTGACATTCGTTCCCGAACTATTTATGCAACTGGGATCAATATCGAATGAATATCAAACTGAAATCATTTCAGTTCGATATTCGTTGGACATTCGTTACCGGACTGTTCATGCGGTATACAACGGATTTGAATATCAAATGAATATCAAACTGGGATTTTTGTCAGTTCGATATTCATTTGACATTCGTTTTGGGTTATTCCTTGAATGTGCAACGTAAATGACTATCAAATCAATATCAAAGTGGAATTTTTGTCAGTTCGATATTCGGTTGACATTCGTTTTCGGGTCATTCATTGAATATACAACGGAAATGAATATCACATGAATATCAAACTGGGTTCTTGCCAGTTCGATATTCGTTTGACATTTGTTTCCGGACTGTTCATGTGGTATACAACGGATTTGAATATCAAATGGATATCAAACTGGGATTTTTGTCAGTTCGATATTCGTTTGACATTCGTTTTCAGGTTATTCATTGAATGTGCAACGTAGATGAATATCAAATGAATATCAAACTGGAATTTTTTTTCAGTTCGATATTCGTATTACATTCGTTTTCGGGTCATTCATTGTATATACAACGTAGATGAATATCACGTGAATATCAAACTGAGATTTTTGTCAGTTCGATATTCGTTTGACATTCGTTCCCGGACTCTTTATGCAACAGGGATATATATCGAATGAATGTCAAACTGAAATTATTTCAGTTCGATATTCGTTTCACATTCGTTTCCGGACTGTTCATGCGGTATACAACGGATTTGAATATCAAATGAATATCAAACTGTGATTTTTGTCAGTTCGATATTCGATATTCGTTTTCAGGTTATTCATTTAATGTGCAACGTAAATGAATATCAAATGAATATCAAACTGAGATTTTTGTCAGTTTGATATTCGTTTGACATTCGTTCCCGAACTATTTATGCGGTATACAACGGATTTGAATGTCAAATGAATATCAAACTGGAATTTTTTTCAGTTCGATATTCGTTTGTCATTCGTTTTGGGTTATTTATTGAATGTGTAACGTAGATGAATATCACATGAATATCAAACTGAGATTTTTGCCTGTTCGATATTCGTTTGACATTCGTTTTCGGGTCATTCATTTATTATACAACGTAGATGAATATCAAACGAATATCAAACTGAGATTTTTGTCAGTTCGATATTCGTTTGACATTCGTTCCCGAACTATTTATGCAACTGGGATGAATATCGGATGAATATCAAACTGAAATTATTTCAGTTCGATATTCGTTGGCCATTCGTTTCCGGACTGTTCATGCCGTATACAACGGATTTGAATATCAAATGAATATCAAACTGGGATTTTTGTCAGTTCAATATTCATTTGACATTCGTTTTGGGTTATTCAATGAATGTGCATCGTAAATGAATATCAAATGAATATCAAACTGGAATTTTTGTCAGTTCGATATTCGTATGACATTCGTTTTCGGGTCATTCATTGAATATACAACGTAGACGAATATCACATGAATATCAAACTGAGATTTCTGCCAGTTCGATATTCGTTTGACATTCGTTTTCGGGTCATTCATTTAATATACAACGTAGATGAATATCAAATGAATATAAAACGGAGATTTTTTTCAGTTTGATATTCGTTTGACATTCGTTCCCGATCTATTTATGCAACTGGGATCAATATCGAATGAATATCAAACTGAAATTATTTCAGTTCGATATTCGTTTGACATTCGTTTCCGGACTGTTCATGCGGTAAACAACGGATTTGAATATCAAATGAATATCAAACTGGAATTTTTGTCAGTTCGATATTCGTTTGACATTCGTTTTGGGTTATTCATTGAATGGGTAACGTAGATGAATATCACATGAATATCAAACTGAGATTTTTGCTAGTTCGATATTCGTATGACATTCGTTTTCGGGTCATTCATTTAATATACAACGTAAATGAATATCAAATGAATATCAAACTGAGAATTTTGTCAGTTCGATATTCGTTTGACATTCGTTCCCGGACTATTTATGCAACAGGGATGAATATCGAATGAATGTCAAACTGAAATTATTTCAGTTCGATATTCGTTTGACATTCGTTTTCAGGTTATTCATTGAATGTGCAACGTAGATGAATATCAAAGGAATATCGAACTGGAATTTTTTTTTAGTTCGATATTCGTATGACATTCCTTTTCGGGTAATTCATTGTATATACAACGCAGATGAATATCAGCCAAATATCAAACTGAGATTTTCGTCAATTCCATATTCGTTTGACATTCGTTCCCGAACTATGTATGCAATTGGGATGAATATCGAATGATTATCAAACTGAAATTATTTCAGTTCGATATTCGTTGGACATTCGTTTCCGGACTGGTCATGCGGTATACAACGGATTTGAATATCAAATGGATATCAAACTGGGATTTTTGTCAGTTGGATATTCATTTGACATTCGTTTTGTGTTATTCATTGAATGTGCAACGTAAATGAATATCAAATGAATATCAAACTGGAATTTTTGCCAGTTCTATATTCGTTGAACATTCGTTTTCGGGTCATTCATTTAATATACAACGTAGATGAATATCAAATGAATATCAAACTGAGAATTTTGTCAATTCGATATTCGTTTGACATTCGTTCCCGGACTATTTATGCAACAGGGATGAATATCGAATGAATGTCAAACTGAAATTATTTCAGTTCGATATTCGTTTGACATTCGTTTCCGGACTGCTCATGCGGTATACAACGGATCTGAATATCAAATGAATATCAAACTGGGATTTTTGTCAGTTCGATATTCGTTTGACATTCGTTGAAGGTTATTCATTGAATGTGCAACGTAGATGAATGTCAAATGAATATCAAACTGGAATTTTTTTGAGTTCGATATTCGTATGACATTCGTTTTCAGGTCATTCATTGTATATACAACGTAGATGAATATCAAACGAATATCAAACAGAGATTTTTGTCAGTTCGATATTCGTTTGACATTCGTTCCCGAACTATTTATGCAACTGGGATCAATATCGAATGAATATCAAACTGAAATCATTTCAGTTCGATATTCGTTGGACATTCGTT
>MJUU01034472.1:6927-32638 GCA_002080025.1 Modiolus philippinarum
CAGCATATAAAATCGAGACCACTAAAGAGTTTCTTTATCAAGCAGAGAGCTACCTCCTTGTATCTTTTTCGTAGGAGCTAGTAGCTCAAATCTGACAGCCGGAGAGTTTTTTAATGTAGATTTGGAGCTCTGAACAAACCTGAAATGCGACATTAATTTTCCGGTTGTCAGATTCGAACTGATCCTAATCGCAAATGCTTGGATGTCGACAGCCACGTCCCGCTCATATTATTCTAGGGTAGATAAAATACGGACAAGATTCATATGTAACTATTGTATTTAGGGTTAGGCCACCAACCTCAGTAATACTATTGATATGCACCAAGCAGTCCACAATTTATTTTCTTCCCAGGCGTTGATCACGGCATGAAATTCTCAAACTCTAAGAACAGTGTGTACTTACCTGTGATCCTAAGAACGATCACTAGGATGCAAACTTATAACACCGGTCAAGACTATCATCCCATCAACTTCATATTGAGAACAAATGAACTTTCGCTTTTATCTTCACGAAATGAATGAATGATCGAGAAAAATGGTTTAAACTTGACGAAAGTCTAGTTGAAAACTATGTTCAGTGGTCAGCCAAGAAGAGTTGTCCGTTCACTATCCGCTTGCACCGCGCAAACCTCACAGGGAGCATAACAATTATGTGTTCTTAACATGCACAAACACCCATAAATAAACAAAATCGTTTGGTTGAAATTCGATAGAATTTGATGGAAGCATGATATCCGACATACACCGTTTTTGCAGAGTTACTGCTTACAAACCGGGAAATTTTCGCGGTTTTCATAACAAGTTTCATTTGGCGCTGTCTTGACTTTGCAAATACCGATAAAACTACAAAATTCTCTACTTGCATATAAGTATTCTCGTCAATTTTACATTCGGGCTTCATTCTTTAACGCAAAAATAGCGAAAATAAATCTGCCGCTAATAATCAGCTGAATTACAAGACGTCGATTCAAAGTAAACTATATGTATGTCACAACTTAAAAAAAAATCATAATAGTTATGCGACTCGCAGTGAAAGCTTCCACAACATCACTTCCAGCATGGACGAAATCTTCATGCAGAGCTATCACAAGTTCAGGTTTTTCTAATACAACTTCTGGAACATAGTTCCCTCCTTTAAGATAACCTCGTCTTTCAAACTCCAACAAATAACCTTAGAACTGCAATAACAATACTGTGTCCTGCAGCAAGGCGTTCTCGGAAACCCTTAAGTAGAAACAGAAAGATTTATACAAGCGAATACCCCACCGTTTATACAAGCAAATACCCCACCATTATAACAAAAATGTGTAGGCAGGTGGTCTCGAAATCCTATAGCGGAAACAGAAAGTTTTTGATTACTAAGTTTCAAATATATAAGTCTTTTCAATTTGCAAATTCAGATGGGGTTGGATTTCTATCAGAATTTTCCTAAGTTAAAACCATGGCCAACATGCTAATGTACATTAAGTTTTGTCGGATCACAAAAATAGCTTGACCTATATCATGTTATACTTTACTTATTGTTGTTGGTCATGTTAGATCCAGAGTTTATACATGCCAATGTATATACTGTGTGCATATCTTTATTCATGGTTAGTTATGTATTACTTTTTTTCAAAAGTAAAAGTTATTTTGTGCACCTTTCAGGGGTATAAATATGTGTGAATTATTTTTTTTACTGTTTAACATTTCATTTATGCAACCGTTTAGATTTATTAAAATTATATATAAATATTTTGTTAGAACAGTAAGCTTATCTGGTCTTGAAACCCCTGTTAAATTTCGTGCAAAATTATTTTTTAAAAAATGGCACAATTGCATGGATACCATTTTGGGGGGTCCGTCTTCATGCATACTGAATGCTATTTTATCATTCTGTAAACGTGTTTCAACATTACATATAGTTATGGAAACTGTCAAATTAATTTATTTGTTACAAAGTCAATTTTTTCCAATTGTTCTAGACGTTTCCGTCGCTGTTGAAGTAGTTCCTAATTGCCATTATATATTTTTGGAAACATCATGGCATGGACTGGGCAATATTCCATGTTATTCTCAACAACCCCTTGTCAGATTAGGCTCATATTTTCTGGGCTGCTTCTCTTCACCGGAAGCAAGTTCATGCCGACAATGTTCCAGGGAAAATAATTCCCGGACCGAATAGCGTATCTGTCCTGGAAAATGAGTTCGCTGTACTCATCGGTATAACAGCAATGTTTTTATTGCAACAGAAATCATACATCTTAAGTGCACGCTAGGGGCCTTCTTGATCTCGCTTGAGGGGGTGAATATTGTTCACCTCTAGTTGAAGACCCTCAGGCGACATCAAGATGAAGACAGGAATAAAAGCCCTGTCCTTGATAAACTGGAGTTTTCTATGTATCGTGTGCGTTTTTGTCACATGTACATTCACTCCATATCTTTTCATTTTTCCTATTTGCTGCAGAGTTTGTCTCTCGTGCTGCGTGGAGTCAGTAGAAAGTCTCCCCGTGCTTGAGATGTATGCTCTTATAATATTACAGTTATGGCGTGTTTGTCCGTGTGAGAATTTCTCATACGTTTACTAATTCATTTATTTTTTTCAATTTGGCTGTTCAATTTTCTCATTATTTTTACTAAAATGTTTTAATCTGTACACACGACTATTTTTGCCCTTTCAACCAAAGTTACACTGCAAGGTTTGCCTACATCTATTTCGATGTGCCCCGTGTTGTCTATCGATGTTGTTTTTGTCCTGAATTTTGTCTTTCGTCGGGCTACCTAATGACAAATATTTGTAGGCATACATTGCCCGATGTTACCTTTTTTTCTCATTGACCGCTCCCGACATGTGTTGCTTCAATGACATATTTTAGCTGCGATCGATGTTGCTCAACATTTTTATTCTCTTCTTGTAACCCTGGTGCTTTCAGCTGGATAACCCTGAGCATCGCCCAAATTGGCACTCCATGGCGGGTGGGGAGCAAGGGAGTGACCTTGATATAATTTTTGTCATGAATACCGCTTAAGTGCACGCTAGGGGCCTTCTTGATCTCGCTTGAGGGGGTGAATATTGTTCACCTCTAGTTGAAGACCCTCAGGCGACATCAAGATGAAGACAGGAATAAAAGCCCTGTCCTTGATAAACTGGAGTTTTCTATGTATCGTGTGCGTTTTTGTCACATGTACATTCACTCCATATCCTTTCATTTTTCCTATTTCTTGTATATGAAACCATCAAGTGATTTTACGATTTCCCGTGCAAAGGTGTCGAAAGCGCAATTTTCAAATTGGCGCCCATGATTTCAGAAAATTTACCTCACAGTTTAGAACTCTATATAATTTAAACAGAAACAAAAATCATGATCTTGTAACATGTTATACGTTGGAGGGAAGGATTCACCTATACACAACAAGTACCGTATTTTTGTGTCTATGGCAACCGGAAGTGAGCTCGTGACGCCTTTTATGCTCAATCAAAGCAAATAGACCAAAATCTGGTGTTGTTTTTAACTTTTTGAAGCAATGTAAGTTAATAAAGTATTGCCAATTTTCACAAAACAGTCATTAAACAAACTAAAACAATGCAAAAAAACTAATTTAAATGCATAAAATCAAACACAAGATACACAAACAAAGAGAACTATCTACATGGTAAAAAAGGCATGTCCTTTAATGCATGACCTCTCTGGCATGATTATATCTACTTGAATGTTAAATTCAATCCGAATCAGTCTATATGGTAAAAAGGAATCTCAGGCTTCCGCACCATGTCAGGGTGACAGTCCACAAGGGAGATAATAATAATTAATTATATATTTATGTTTTTAAAATAAAGATATAGTCTGCATGCATTATACTGCATAACCCTATAAAAATATTGATAAAATACATATAAGTATTTACAAAATTACAGAAAACTATGTATATATGTACAAAATGGCCATAGGATCGCAATAAATCAATATTTACAAATACAGCAACCTGTCGCTATGAAACATTAACCATGCTAGTTTGGATCATTTTCATTGTCTGATTCTTCATCAGATGGGAAATTGCTACCACCCACACCATTGTTCTCGTAAATGTTCTGACCATTCTCGCCACTTTCACACAAAAAAGCTTCAGTACAACGTTATTCAGCTGCTTTACAGAACACCTAAGTGCACAATTTTAGGATTTGAAACTAGAGTTGACCATTTTCGTAATTTGTTTGGGCATTGGTTCAAGCGACATAAGTATAGTAATCCATCATCACCTTTTCTCCACCCTCGAGCATCTGGATTTGGTATTGCAGGATTTGGCTGCAACGAAGATGGCAAAATTAAAGTTAGGTATTCTTGTCGTTTGAAGTGCTGAAGAAGAGCGTTCTGGGTTGGGATAGAAGCTCACTTTGTGACCCCTTTTTTGGAAATAGTTTATACTGCATTTGGTTTCAACTTGCACTTGTTGGAGATCCGTTGTAAATACGCAGGGCATACTGTTCCAAATTATCTGTGATCTCATCTAAGGGAAGTGTAGACAGCTCGGGCGGGAGAAGAAAATGTAGATAGATTTTGTTTTGAACAGTTCCCAAGGTCTGACATTTCCTTGTTTTATTAACAAGGCAACTTGTTGAATTGCAACCAGTAATAGCATCACTACAAAACACTAAAAGTCTGAAACGGGCACTTTTTGTACTGAAAAGTACTAAAAAGTACTCGACCAGTCTCAACTTGTCTGAAAATTACTAAAATAGTCTCGACCAAAGTCTGATTCAGTCTGAAATTTACTGAACCAGTCTCGACCTGTCTCGAATAGTCTGGACAAGTACTGAAAAATTCTCGACCTGTCTTGACCAGTCTGATATAGTACTGAAAGAGTCTCGACCAGTCTGAATCTGTACTGGAAAGTCTCGACCTGTCTTGACCAGTCTGATATAGTACTGAAAGAGTCTCGACCAGTCTGATTTAGTACTGAAAGAGACTAGACCTGTCTCGACCAGTCTCAAGTTGTAATGAAATAGTCTTGATCAAGGAAATCTCTTATTTCAGTAAATTAAAGTATATAAAATTCTAAATTCGCAATATCAGATTGGCATTATTAAATCAGGAACAGAAAAATACAAAATACTATATAGCAAGAGTTTTATATTACATTTATTAGTGCAAACACATTTACAGGAAACATACTAATATAAAGAAAGAAGAAAATAGAAAGAAAGAACAATTATCTTAAAAGAGATCAAGGAATATGATTTTACCTTGTTCAAAATAATTGTTTTACTACTTTTTTATTTTTTTTATTTGCGAGGGGTTTTTATTTTAGATAAGGAAATCTCTTTTACATTATAAAACATCAGTTCCCCTTAAAATTCAATGTGTGTGCCACTAATCAAGTTATGAAACATGTCGTTGCCAAAAATTACTATTTGGGGTACTTCTTATATACAAAGATGTTAATATATAAAACACACAATTTTTACCTGAGGCATGTCACTCATCTGTGCCATGTTTGTTAATTGAAGGTGTAACTGATGATGAAAATCAACTCAGTTTGCAATTGGCAATAACAAACAATTAATAGAATATATAAGAAATAAATGTTTGAAATATTACACAAATTTGTGCATTTTATATTGATTCATATTTTCTCTTATTTATTTAAGATAATAATTTTATGCAGAGATTTTGGGTTTGACTTGAACAAAAGAATGTATTTGGTATTCATTTTTGAGAAAAGAATTATTCATTTTTATTTCAGTAACAAATTTCTAGATGTATTAATAAAGGATTACTGTTATTTTATAGACCTTTGATCTTCTGATAAGTTTGCTATAACATGTCTGAAGGTTCAGTTTATTCAGCAAAATGAAGTTAGAAAAACACTTTAAAGTTTCTTATTTTTTAATTGTCACTTGATTTAGAATGCTGAACACCTGTTATATTTTTTTCCTACTTTTTGAACACAGGTCAAGACTCTTTCAGTACTAATTCAGTCTGGTCGAGACAGGCTCAAACATGTCGAGATTCTTTCAGTATTAAATCAGACTGGTCGAGACAGGTCGAGACTCTTTCAGTACTATATCAGACTGGTCAAGACAGGTCGAGACTTTACAGTACAGATTCAGACTGGTCGAGACTCTTTCAGTACTATATCAGACTGGTCGAAAATTTTTCAGTACTGGTCCAGACTAGTCGAGACAGGTTCAGTGAATTTCAGACTGAATCAGACTTTGGTCGAGACTATTTTAGTAATTTTCAGACAAGTTGAGACTGGTCGAGTACTTTTCAGTACTTTTCAGTACAAAAAGTGCCCGTTTCAGACTTTTAGTGTTTTGTAGTGCATGAGAGTCAGGCAGACTTTTACACAAATTTAGATCAAGCGTACCTGCAAATGATATGGCTGGTAACTTTGCCCACTTTTAGACAAATGCAACCAAATCTCAACACCAATATCAAACGAAAAGTGAGCAAGGAGAACGAGAACATCAGTGTCAGGAGAATGAGAAATAATGCGTTGAAATCCAGATGAAGCAGCAGCTGAGGTATCAGATATCATTCATGTATCCCCTTCTTCACTATCACTGCTAGACAAATCTATGCCATGGCCTCAAAAAGAATACGAATTTTGACATATATTCGGTCAGCAACCCTGTGCTTGGAAAACGACAGTGGAAATAAGCGCTTCAGTTGCTGTATTTGCCATGAATATGGCGCTATGGAAACTACTAGTCTTTGCCATGAATATGACTCTATCCCAATAATGACTTTTTACCTTTTCTTTAGTCGATAAGATGGATAACCTAGACTATCGACAGCATCCTAACAAGGATGTACATCTATATATATATCTAGATATACGTCCTTGATCCTAATGATTTTTTTCAAGAAGCTTTTGAAGTTCAAACACCTCGCCTTCGTGGAATAATTGTTCATCGATTTTAGAATCTAATTTGTAAAATGTTACTTGGTATAGATCGACTCTGGAGATATTTGTCACAAGATTTCGATTTGATTTTACTCTCGAATACATATGCAGTGGTACTGAGGACCAACAGCAACCAAATCAGATCCATTTGATAAGGACCCAATCGCGGCATCATTCAGCACTTGCACATACGTTTATCAAAGCAACTGGTCAGTTGTAGCTTTACTTATGGGGTCTCTGTTTCTAGCCACAATGCCGGAAATGGTACTGAATAAACACATAGACTTCCAGTCAAAGTTTGCAGCAGAAGATCGAGTAGAAGGATCATCAAGTATACTTTGGCCTTTGTCAAAGCGAGTCGGATAACGATATATTGCTCGTTATTTTGATTTGACCTTTTTTCAATTGCTTTGGAAAATTTAATAGCATACACTGTGACATTGAAGTTCTGCGTAAGGTACATTTCGTTTTTCAATGCTACTTCTCAGTTCCCTGTGGAATGAATCATCTTGAACTCTGTCGATTCTGTCATTCGCTAATTGTAGTACAGTAGAAATGCCCCGCTTTGTACCAACGATTGTACTTCCTGGACGGGGCAGATCCCTTGATGCAACAGAATCCACATTTTGATACAACATGTCGCTTTTTTGTCGAAGGTTGTAAGAGTTTACATTTAACCTCTGATCTGTCTGAGGAATTCATTACTTCGAAAAGTTTTGTTTTGGATATATACAAAACAAAGCGCAAAACATCACAGAAACAAATAATCAGATCAAAACAAAACAGGACAAAATTGGCAATAACAACAAACCAATGAAAAAAGTAAGAAAATGAGTTGCTTCGACTCAATAAAAACATGGTTAAACAGAACCCAAGCAAAATGAGATACTTTGGCTTAAACTGCACTACATTGTCAGTGAGAAATAACAAATCAAAGATATATCAACCACTAAATTAATGCAAAAAATATATTTTGATCAACATTTTATTGTATAAGATACGACATAGTTCCAAAAATTAAATCCTACACCATGCCCGATCGTTCATGCATGGTTATTCAACTCCCATACGATCTGTAACCTTCTGGAAGACCTATAGCCCCACCCCATCTTCCTTGGCTCTCCCGATTTGGCACATCCCGTCTATTCGGGCGTGGTTGCTTTTTTATGTAGGGCTTACTAAGCAACATTTGGGAGACTACAAAATTGTAGGTGACCGTAGACCCTATTCTGAATTTCACAAAAGCAGCTTCAACCAATTTGCCCCGGTATTTAAAAAAAACTGCTCTTTTAGTAAATAGATATTAAAATATATATTCACAGAAGTAACTTTTAGAACTGAGACCGATATAAAACTGTTTAATGTTTGAATAAGATCAGATTTAAAATGTTTAACGAATTAAAAATGTCGAAAAACAAATCTAGTCTCCTGAATCACATACAGACAACAGACGCAAGGCCGAAAAGCTGTTCTATCTCAATAGAAAGGCTTCTAAATATGATGATAGAAGTTGGAATGACAGGAAAACCATTACATAAAGATGAGTAAATCATTTAATTGATAAATTATCAATTCTCAATAAACCTGGAATAGACTATTCGATGCTATGATTAGACTTGATTTAGGTAAATGTTGCTGTAAATGGAATATTTGTATTTCTGGTATTATATACATTCATTTCAACAGAAATATCACGAATCAAAATGAAAATCATCATAACAGAGTATTTATATAGATATACTCCATTACCAGAGGAGGGTACGCATACTTGTGTCGTGTGCAAAGGTCACGTGGTTCAGTATGAGCGTTGATACACTTCATTAAAATAATGAAAATGGTCTAAATTTCGAAATTTTTAAGTCGAAAATTTAGGAATTTTAATACCTTAAAAGTGGCATGTCACGGTATCGGGGGATTGATAGATGACTTAAAAATAACCAGTTGTATAAAAAAGTAGCACTTTATATAATTTAAGTGATTTAATTCAGTTGATAAGTAAGTAACCCAAAATGGCGAGAAGACAATTTGAAAATACCAGTCATATATTATTCAGATTTTTGAAAAAGTTACAGGGGACTTTACTTTCAAACTTGTATCATCGAAATCCCAATACATACGACTTTTTAAAACTCTTAAAAGGCTCCTGAAGGCTCCACTTTTTACAAAGTTATTAGTCGATGAAAATGACCTGAATTGGTTGCAATTTTCATAATAAGATGTCATGTTGAAATAGTAAAAACTGGTGAAAATCTCTGAAAATGTATAAAAGATACATAAAATCATCGTATTTATGTATAATATTGGATTTTAGATATAAAAACGCGACTTTTATCAATCCAATCGGGAATTACACACGTCACGGTTATTACATGTACATGAATGCAAATTGTATCCCGCCGAGTTCGTGTATTACACTCTGTTTATTTGTCACTCTTTGTTTTAATTAACACAAATTTAATTAAATACAGGTTATTTAAACTAGGACGTACGCATATAAGTGCTATCTGAATTGACTCGATTAAAGACTATAATTGTGAATGTGCAAGCTTTTTTTTAAATAAAATAAAAACAGCATGAGAATAGAAGTTTTTTTTTTATCTCAATATAAAATATTTTTAATATGGTATAGTTACAAATGACAAACAATATATGCCTTATATACATCTACCCTCATATATTGTGGCAGAGACGACTGTGTGTTTGACATGCATGTACTCAATGATTAAAAAATCTCTCAATCAATCGATAATATAAGTCAGATATGCGTGTCGTGTGCAAAACTGCTCCATTACTAAATATTTGAATGTCTCAAGGTCTCGGAGACAAATATCGATTTATATCGATCATTTATGTCGAAACTTAACTTTTGGCTTATCAGATTATCAAATGTGATTAACTTATTACATTTCAAATGTTTAAAACATTTTATGATGACCTTAATGACAAATTATTTAAGACTTAGAAAATAATGTGAAAAATGACGTCATCACTTCACCAGCCAATAGAATCTTCCTGCACGGGAAATTGTTGAATCGCCTGATGTAATGTTTAAGAAATAGATTATTGTAATCGGGCTCTATGCTAATTAGAACATGGTAAGACCTTATATTTGTCGATATTTTATACCGAGCGATAGCGAGGTATAAAATGAGGACAAATATAAGGTCTTACCATGTTCTAATTAGCATAGAGCCCAATTGCAATAATCTATTTCGATTCTAATATGGTTTAGAAATGTTCTGAAATTTTGAAGCGGTATTAGGAGGATGTTTTCAAATGCCATTTTGGTCGTAGAAATTAAGCGAAATAGACCATGAAACAACATCTCAAGCATATAAAAGTTGTAAAAAAATTACTTTAATCCATTTTTTGTTCAACATTAAGCATTATTTACGGATAAAATTAATAAAAAATGTGTTATTCCCGTTTGAACTATTTACGGTTGAGATTATGACGTCCGGTATTCGTATTGTGACGTCACCGAGGGCTCTATGCTTATTAGATCCCTGTAGTGTTCTCAAAGCGTTTGAAGGACGCTCTATTAGAATGAAATATAAGTATTTTTGCATACGAAAACCTAAAAATATTGCTGTTATACCTTTGAGTACAGCGAACCATTTTTCGAAATCTTCGGTCCGGGGACTAAAATTGGCATTTTACGATTTCATGCAAAGCGTCACGCCAATTAGGGACCGAACATTTAACCCGAAAAGGGGGGGGGGGTAATGTTTTTTCTGGACAGATTTTTTTTTCATGTATGAACAAATTTTTTTTCAAAATTAACATTATTTTTTGGGCATCGAAGTACATATTCTAAGAGCGATCGAACTAATGAGATGTATGGTTGTTTCCGACAGTCCTTTGGGTAGTGTCTCAAATAACGACGGAGGAAGCCAAGAGTAGAATTAGCTTTCTTCACTGTTTTAGTTATGTGGTTGCTCCATTTAAAGATCCGATGAGACGAATATGATGGCTCGCTACTTGTGAAGTACAGTTTTTCCTTCAGAATTTTTTTTTCATCATTTTGGCAGCCAAAATATTTTTTTCACATAAAATCAGCTCCAAAATATTTTTTTTAGAAAAAAAACCATAGTCCCCCTTTCAAATTAAATGGTCAGTCCCTTAGGAGTTTACAATGGCCAGAGTTATATTACAGCCGTCAGTGGTCAATTAACAGGGCTTGAATAAATTGTTTCAAACTTTCTTAATATTGTCATGTAAATTTATTTGTAATGATGCAGAAAATGTGCCGTAATTCGAGTCTTTGATCACAGAATACCAGCAATTTGTTGGCATGCTGACTTAAAAATCAATTTTGATTCGTCTGGTTGCAACAGAATTACGGTCTAGGTTATAAAGATGACACCTGCCCCAATCCAAACTGCTCAATGGTTCATTTATTTGCTTCAAATGTTTTTATTTTTAAATCATCGGAAAAAAATATGAATTCAAAGAATTTTAAAATTATTTGCTTCAATTTTCATAGTTTACCCTCTCATAGCAAACAATGCAGTCCTATTATTGCCCGTTTCTATGAGGGTTTGAAAGATTATCTGTATCCATATCTGTATACATCCGTTGCAGGACCAATAATGACATCAATGACAACAGAATGAGAGAGCAGTCGATTCAATCGCACGATGGGAGAGCAGCCTTGAAGCTCTTAACTGTTCGCGCAGTTACTACACTATCTTAAATTTGTTCCAGCAATTGTAGTTCGGACAAAAAAGGGTTTTTATATTGTTCTGTCTTGCATAGTGTCACAAGCTTTATAGCACTTTGAATTGTTAAGTTCAAATTTCTCTATGATGCTACTGGATATAAAGTCACTTTTTTATGTTTCGTTTAGGTCTTTCTCGTATTAGCACCGAGTCAGTTGGAATAGCTGGTACTAACCTCTCAGCACCCTTGTAGACTGAGAATGTTAGACGGCCAAGACGTCTTCGGTTTTCAAGGCTTGGTAACTATAGTTATTTTATCAACCTATGTTGATGTTGCCCGGCTTCCTCTCTGTTGGTATAGTCACAACTGATGAATCGCACTGCTTGTCGTTGGACACGTTCTAAAGAGTTAATACGCTTTATATTGAAAGGGTTCCCAGACTTTTGATACATATTCTAAGAGCGATCGAACTAATGAGATGTATGCTTTTTTCCGACTGTCCTTTGGGCAGTGTCTGAAATAACGACGGAGGAAGCCAAGAGTAGAATTAGATTTCTTCACTGTTTTAGTTGTGTGGTTGTTCCATTTAAAGATCCGATGAGACGGATATGATGGCTCGCTACTTGTTGAAGTACAGTTGAAATTCGATGGCTCGAACTCCCAAGGGACCAATGAAAACAGTTCGAGTTACAGGAGTGTTCGAGAAATTGAGGTCGAACTATGTTGAAACTTGAACAAAAGGGACCAGAAAAACAATGACCTATTTAGTGTTTCTGTAAATTAATAATATAGCAATTATAGTCTGTGTATGAGGTCGATACGATGTTTCCACGTGTTGGGAGAAATGCCACGCTTCCTGCACGTTAAAGAACCCTTGTAGCAAGCTCTTTTTGGGGTGGTCCGTAGGTGATCGGCTACAAGGCTAAATTCCCCGCCCTTGACGATTTCACCCTACTTTTCCAGTGGCAGTCAGAATGTCCCGTCCCATGGCCCTTTCCATACCCCAAAGTGATTATTTATCAACAAACTTGTTCTCGTCTTGATATAGCTGAAATATTGCTGAGTAGACGTTAAACAATATTCAATCAATCAATCAATCGATACGATGTTATATCGACCTGGGAAAACATATCGACCTCGGGTTTCATCCTCGGTCGATATGTTTTTCCCAGGTCGCTATAACATTGTATCGACCTCATACACAGACTATATTTGTATAATATCACGATGATATCAAAAAGCACATTAAACAATGGTAAGATGCTAATTTGAAGTATTTTCAAAGTGCAGTAGTGTTTATTATTGCATTATTCTTGTTACCGCGGAAAGCATATGAATATGTATATTCACTATTGAATCAAATTGTCGGATTCCTTAATTCATGTCGTTTTCGTCTATGGTCTCAAAAAAGATTTAAACTTAATGTTTCCATTTATTTCAAATGAAATTCGAATGACCTAGAATACTGGAAAAGCTCTTAAAAGGACCCGCATAGCACACTTTTACATGTAACTGAGAAAAAAATGTTTATCGGCATATCACTGAAATTTGTTTTATGAGCATGATTAATGTATGCTCTATATACATTTCAGTTATGGTGTCATTGTGCTTGAAAGAATTTCTCATATGGATGCACTAGCATTATCTTTTTAATATCAAATTATTATTCTAACCACCTGTTTGTTGTGTCCACATCTCATGATTTTATTATGCCAAGTTTTCTTACTTTTGACTCGATGAGTACCATGTGTTTGTTTAATAAGTGTTGTGAATGTATTCTGTTATTCTTTTGTCGGGAAACGGATGACAGTTCAAGGGGCCGTCTTGAACTTACGGTGAGGTATGAGCAGAACTCAATGTTGAAGGCCTTATGGTTATTTCAAGACGAAGAACAACAAAAAAGCTTTGTCCCATTGCTTTATAATAACATGTATTTGTAGAGGTTGTCTCATATGTATTTACTCCATATCCCTTCATTTCTTATTTTAGGTCTCAATTTTATTTTTTTAAAGCACACCAACCTTCCTTGGATAGAAAATAACACATAAAATTAACATTTAAATCTGAATATCTTATTTTATATTAGGCTTAGACACTGAAAGAGTCTTTGAAGCAGCTTAGTGTGGAATGGTAACATTTGATATTTGAATAGGAAGAAGACACCAGTTTCTAGAAATGACCATGATATTACGTGGTAAGTAATAAACAGAAATGCCTGTGCACAAAAATAACCCTGTATCACCCCCCTTTTTAGTCGAATTTTAAGGGTATAGTAGGTAATTCTTGATAAACTACATTTCTGCATATGAGAAGACATTGTGCAAAATGTTAGAGAGAAATGCACATCAATAGGAAGAGGAATTTTAAAAATGGCCATGTACAGAATTTACTGTAATTTTACTGTTTATTCAATTGTGTTCTGTGCTTTGTCTAGACTGGAAATATTTCTAATGTGTATTCAATCCATACTCTTCTGTCACTCTGTTTTATAATTATCCGTTGAAAAAATAATTTGAAATATAAAGACAAAAATTCCACAAAAAATTGCACAGACCTTCCCCTTTGACAGTTTGATTTGTTACTTCTACGTAAAACTTAACGAATTTGACTTTTACCTGACGTGACATGTTCAACACGGCGTGTGTTTTATAAGAAACAGGAGATGATTACTCTACCGGTCCACCTGACTTCTTTTTGTTTTGTTTTAAAAATTGCTGTTTTTTGCTGTTTTTCGGACTGATCTCTTGGATTGACGGTTTGGTTGCCCACTTACTTCAAAGAATATACATTTTTGTTGCTTTGATGATTTAAAAAAAAGCTACTTTTTAAGTAACTGATCTTTTTAATTACAAACCAAACATCAATTTTCCACTCTTTCTGTTTAAACAATTTGAATCATTTGATAGACCGAATTATGTGATATTAAACCCCAGAGTACCAATGCAAAAACCCAGCCTAGGACAAATATTCGTATCCACTAGTTATCGGACCAGTTCTGGACTTTGAAATTCCCTAGCTATGGGTACTATCAACAGATCACAATGGTGAGGTATTGGTTAAGATGCACAAATCGAAAGCCAATGAATCGTCTAAGGAACGGGCTGTTCAAAGGGAGCTTTGACATTTTCTAATAATTTTAATTTTGCTAAATTTCTGATCTTATAGTCGAAACAACGCAAAAGTATTGTCTACTGGGAGCGCGAAACACTCGGGGGAAAAGAACGTAACAATCCATCATGATAAATTCATCACCATTGTGACCATAGATACCTATTAATGGCCCTGGATGGCCATTTCGAATTAATTCCTTGTCTGCAGAGCAGTGCCAGGGGATATGTGTGTTCAATAGGACTGAGGTATTTTGGCGATTGACAGATGCATCTACGTACGTGAAAAGATGGTGTCACCCATTTATTGCAGTCGGCAATAATTAATGTGCATATAAAATCGTATATGTAAGTTACCATGGTGACATATAAATTTGTCAAAGGGTTCTATATCCCAGAAGTAGTGAATCGGGTCACTTTGGATCCATAGGGTCTATGTTAAAGTTCCTTCCAAACTTCCTCCGAAATTATCGATCGCCTTGATTGGTCAATTATCAGTTTTTGAAAGCTATTTTTGTTTGTATAACTGAACCCGTTTACTTTTATAGTGATATGGTTGTTTTGACATGTCCCTTATATATATTTGTAGCTGGATTTACGTTTTAAGCCCGACCTCTTCCCAGATATCCCTTTCATTATGTATAATGTCTTCAGCCCCGTCTTCCTGCGTCTTTAACGTAGAGCACCGCAAAGGTAATGTAGCGGTGTGAGAGTGGTGGGACGCTGGAAGATATTCAGTCATATATTAAACTTATAATCCCGAATGTAACCCTTCATGACCTTAACTAATCCACCTAATTATACCTAAAACCCAACTCTAACCCTTTATGTTTGGGTAACTAATTATTTTCATTTTTGTGTTGTAAAAATGACCCCGGAAGGTCTTTAAATGTATTTCCTAAGCCTGGATGTGCTTTTCTATTATTTGAGTTGTCTCCCTTGTCTGTGCTATACCATTAATCCCAAACCATTGTGTTGTTTTCTATCGATTTATTTCCCTGTTCTGTTCTGCCTTGTTTTGTTCTGGCCTGTTTCCCAACCGTAACTCCCCCCTCCCCCCTTTTTGTTTCTTTATATGTACTTCTCCATAGTCGTTTTTCTTTCGTTTCTCTGAGGGAGTTTCCTTTCTTAAACTAATTAAATAACCAACTAATATACATATATACATATTTTATTTTCCCCGTCATGGAGCAGTCATGGGTCAGGGAATGGGGACTGGGACCAAAAAAGAATAAAAAAATGAAAAATAATAGAAATTATTGTTATGTCTTTTCTTTGTTCTTCCTCTCCCTTTAAGGCCCAAATCCCCCTCTCATTTTCCCGAAATGAGCACGCGAGCAGTACGAGCAGCGAAATGAGCACACGAGCAGTGAAAACGAGCAGCGTTAGCATACCTTTAAACGGCTAATTTATAGCTTTTCCCACCGCTTACCAGCCAACCAACATCGCCGCCGCCGCCAATTACCAACCAACCAACGCCGCCGCTTATCAACTAACCAACACCGCCGCCGCCGCTGAATTCCCGAGATGAGCACGCGAGCAGCACGAGCAGCGGGATGAGCACACGAGCAGTGAAAACGAGCAGCGTGAACATACCCTCAAACAACGAATTTGTCACTTTTCCCACCGCACAGCAGCAGCAGCAAAATATTCCCGATATGAGCACGCGAGCAGCACGAGCAGCGAAATCAGCACGCGAGCAGCGACATTCCCAATCTGACCGTATTTAAAGCTTTGCTCTGTAAAATATCGTCATTCGTACTTCGAATCCAGAGAGAGGAAGACGTTTTATTTCCCTTTTAGTTCTTTTTGCTTGCCTTTTTTATTGCATTTAGTTTGCCATATATATATGTTGTGTACAAGTTTTAATTTTGTACAAGTTATAACATGTACAAAAATTTTGTACAAGTTATGAAAAATTTGAGTACCTTCTTCTTATAAAGAATTCTGACATATTAATTCTACCTTTCAAACAAATTCAAAGTATATTTAACATGATCATAACTAAGACAAAGTAACTGAGTCACCATGGAATAAAAATAAGTGCATTTTAGCATAAAACAAGTGCTGCAAAAGATTTTTTTGTTAAATAAACACATTGAAGTTAGCAAGCTTACTGTACTTTAATTACTCAGTGTTGGTTTTAAACTATTATGAAATACATTAGCCTGAAACTTGAATTTTCTAGCACAAATGTCATTTTTCCGATTCTGTCACAGATAATTTGTTGTCTTTAATAATGTCCAGTAAGTGTGGATGTCAGCATAACTTGTACAATATTTATGTACAATTTATAACTTGTGCAAAATCACAACTTGTACACAACATATATAAAGACCTAACATATTATATATATCTGAGGTGTGATTATTTTGTTTTAAAGTTCTAAAACATTTTCCCTTGGTTATTTGAAACATCCGTTTTAGTTTCTGGTGCCTGTTATGCTTTTTATTCCATGTTGGAGCGTTATTATTATTTGCAGACAGAGTTTCAAAATTCAAGATATATTTCCATTTTATATTTCCATTTTATAATCTGCGGCGCATACTCCTTCACAATCATAACTAGAGGCTCCCAGAAGCCTGTATAGCTCGCCTGTATATAGCAGTGGTACATCCATGCAATAACATTGATTTTTAAATACATTTCCTATGAGGTCTTAAGTTAATCAATGGGATTGCTGGCGGTTATCTTGGATTATGCAGGGACGTGCTTTTCTATTATTTGAGTTGTCTCCCTTGTCTGTGCTATACCATTAATCCCAAACCATTGCGCCTTATAGCTTGGAAACGGTAAGAGCTACGCAAAATCCGTTGATATACTTCCGATAGCTCATGTCAAGAGGAATCCAAAGAAAGAAACCCCATCAAAATCCGATGAAAAATAAAAAAAATTGGGTACTTTGTAAAAGTGCGATTTTGGCCCCTTAAGCCCCTTATAGCTCGGAAACCGTATAAGCTACGCAAAAATTGTCGACACACTACAGAAAGATCATGTCAAGAGGAATCCAAAGAAAGAAACCCCATCAAAATCTGATGAAAAATAAAAAATTGAGGTACTTTGTAAAAGTGTGATTTTGGCCCCGTTTGACCCCTTATAGCTCGGAAAGGGAAAGAGTTATCCAAAATCTGATAGTTGTGCGCCATGTTTATTTTTCATAAGGAATCCAATAGAAAAAAACTGCATCAAAATCCGACTAGAAAAAAAAAAATTAAAATTTCCCATAGGGTCCAATGTTAATCAATGGGTCCCACTGGCGGCCATCTTGGATTACGCACGGACATGTCGGACACAATTTTCATTTACACCACCCAAGGACTATTGTGACAAACTTTGGTTTCAATTGGCCCAGTGATTTCAGAGGAGTTGATCTTTTACGACGGACGACGGACGGACGGACGACGACGATGGACGCTTTGAGTGATGGCAATAGCTCACATGACCTTTTAGGTCAGGTGAGCTAAAAAGGCGTAACGTAAATCCTCACGATCTGAAATTGCACCTTTTTATGAATAATCTTTTTTTTGCTTGTATTTTGGGATACAATTTTGCGCACAATATTTAAGTTATGATTACTGTATTAACATACAAATAAATATCAACCAAATCTTTACAATCTTGCAAAAATATGCCTTTGTTTACATTTTGTAGTCCTTGAAAATGTTGATGACGATAACTCTTTTTGTAAATGTGCAAAAACTGTAGACTTTCAAACTTTTATTTCGATACACTTTTATTAACTAAGTGAAACCATTTTGACAGACATAAATATTTAAGGGAATAACTGCCCTTATAAATAAATATTTTTGTTTTTTGAAATGTGACCTTGTAAGATTTCTCTCAATAATCATCCCTCACGATGGCGTCACCAAATCCCTCACTATCTCTTCTCAATACTTAACCGCCGTTAAAATCCCTCGACGTTGCGCACGGTATTGGTGCGAAATTTGATTGTACGGTTATCTCTTTTTCATTTACCATTTTAAATCATTGAAAATTGAAAATCGAATACTGTGTTTTATTTGGTTTATGCATGAGGGTTATTATTTGTATTTGATGCATTGATCACAAACGCTGACGTTCCGTCATTGAATGTATTTAAGTTGTAAGTCAGAAGAAGGATATTATTCCCGGACATCATATTAGGGACAGTATGAGTTTACAGTAAAACAGATGTACTTATTAGTTGTAAAAATCATTAAAATTACACTGAATATCAATGAAATTGTTTATACGATACTGAAATTTTTGAATGCACATCTTAACATTCCCATCTGGTTTTGATGCCGATGCAAATGTACTAATAACAGACAACAAAGGAAAACAGCAGTCTGCTTTTTTTGAAACGTGACTGAAAATTACCCAAATCGTCATCATTCAAAGAATTCACTGTTTAAGTCTCGTACAAACATTTGATTTTACAAGATAAAAGTCCTTCAGAACTTTACGGAATAATTCGTATAAAGCGCCAATATAACACAAAAATTGTAGCAAATCAGCAAAACTCTCTCCCTCTCTAGAGTTTGGCAAATAAATATTTTGTTCAGATGTTTTTTTCTGTTTTCTTTTTGTTTTTGTTATTATTATTTTTTTTGGTTTATTTTGTTCTGTTTTTTTTTCCTGTGGGTTTCGATTTCATTTGTAAAAAATACGAAAAAAATCAAAGATCACATTTGTAGATTGACCATATGTGTAAAACAAAACGGATGTTGAAGCAAAAGGCTTTTAAATAAAAGATAGAAATAAATTAATAACTTAATTGGGATTCTCAAATATAAACTGTGGTAAAAAAATTATTTTAGTATTTCAATCAACATTTATTTTTCTACAGCATTCCGGACGAAACATAAAGTGCGATTACGGTGCAGCTTTTAAGACGGCAAAATTTGGTGATGTTGCCATTCCAGACACCCATCGCAAATGATGGATACCTTTGGTTAGGTCAGATTTCGAAGCAAAGTGTCGACCCCATCACTGCAATTATAGCGAACCATACTGTGCATGAGTCCACCACTATTTGTTGCTTCATCTGGTATTCTCTTTGAATTTCGTCTATACATTTGGACGAAACAGAAACATGAAATTAGTGTTTTGAAATTTTCCCAAGCGTTCTTAAAATCGGAAAAGAAGAAAATCTATCTCAACGCAGAAATCATAAACTGCCACTTTATTTTAGTTCGCTCTCCAGTCAGATCAGAAAATATGAGTCGGTGAACTTTAATGAACCAGGGAGTATAGTCCCTGAATGAACTCATTTCAAAGCATGAGTTATAGAGTTGTTATGCAATCAAGTTTTATTTGAGTTTTAATATCATATAACATCATAATAAATATATATGGTTTAATTTTAAAAGTTTTAAAATCTTACGGTTTATCATTATTACTACAGTTCCCTCAGATGCGAATTCTTATTATTCTGTATAACAGTAAGATGTATAATATTATTGTTACACACTGAAAACACCGGTCCCGTATCCGGCAATGTACCTCGAATATTATTTTTTTTTGTGTAACAATATATTACATATCTGTGTAACCGTATCCAGTGGCTTTATTTATTCTGTCACTTCACTAAATGGTCAAACCTACCTAATGCTTATCCTATGAAAAATCCAAGGAATTCAGTTTCCCATCAAATTTTCAATCACTCAGAAACGAGACCATCAACCTATAAATTTTCTTCACCTAAATTACTTCTTTTTAAAAGAAATCACATTTATTTGAAATTCTATTTATTTTCAAATGGAGTAGCGAACCCCCTTAAACAAAATTTACACTAAAAGCCGAGTAGGCCTAACCGTTGACAGAGACATATAATTATATGTCTCTGCCGTTGATAAGAAACTTTCTTCTCGAAACCGGAGAAAGTGAATGTGAACCATATTGCTTGAGGTTTGAAGGGTTTCAAAATATACTAACCATTTATAACTTGATGAAAAGCAGAAAATTTTATTATTTTAAAATCCGAAATAAATATATGTCTATTACCGACTTAACGACAGTTTATATTTTCCCGCGTTTAACTGGTTTCCTGTAAGCGTAGCATGGCTCTTAATTTATCTGCCAAGTATCATTTCTTACCAGTATCCATATCGGCTAGCTTTCCAAAGTCCACGAAAGTGAGTGCAGGTAAACTAAACAATATTGTCCTTCTAACAATTTAGCAAAACATGTAAGTACATACCAACTGACTGACAGAGAAAGTGCACAAACTGAAGTGATCATGCAATCGTTCATGCTTGGTTTGTTTTAAAGCACAGGCAATGAGGCATTTGTTTCATCGCAGGTTAGACTTTGCAGATGACTGCCTTTTGTATCGAAAAATACATACTTACCAAGACCAACTTCAATTACAAAAGGATTTAAAATCATTAGAAAACTGGGCTGCAACATGGGGAATGAACTTTAACTCTAAAAAATGCTACAAGATGTCAATACACAGGAGCACAAATCCAAAACCCAGTACATACTCACTGGATAACCACTTTCTAGAACACGTTACCGAAAATCCATATCTTGGCCTACTCATCAGTGATAACTTAAATAGTCTGCACATATCAACAAAATTTCGAACAGGGCAGCTTCTGTATTGGGATTTCTTCTGAGAAACTTGAAACACTGTTCACAAACTCTAAAGTCAACCACTTACGCCTCTTTAATTAGATCTGTTCTAGAATACAGTTCATCAGTTTGGGACCCGTACCTCCAAAAAGATATAGATCGACTCGAAGCCATTCAGCGCCGCTCTGCTCGCTTTGTATTCAACGACTATTCAAGAACATCAAGTGTCACCAATATGCTATCAAAATTAGACTGGAAACCACTACAAGAACGAAGAAGAGAAAACCGACTTATACTAATGTACAAAATTGTTAATGACCTCATAGCTATTCCTGTCGAAACACACATCGAAAAAAATATTGGGAAATCAGATCATCAACAACGAATAAAGTAAGAGTATACAGCTGCAACACCGACCTATTTAAAAATTCATTTATACCCAGGACGATTCAAGACTGGAACCATCTTAGTGAAAAGTGCACGACTGCAACATCTTTAGAGTCATTAAGGGAGAAGTCCGTGGGCAATGGACCTCCCTGTGCGACTAGAACGCCCAGCACTCCCCCTGGGCACTATATTCAGTAGTGAAGTTCAGCTCAGTATTCTACAGATACAGATTTGTTTCATCTAAAAATGTCAGTCCCTCCCTCTCTTCAATGGAGGGACTGACATTTTTTATGAAATAAGTGCCTGTGCGAATCCCCCCTCCAACAAAGCTCAAATATTTTTTTCGGTAAAAAGCTCTTCGGAGCTTGTGTTTTGTGTGAGGTGTTTACATGCCAAATTTATACTCACTTTTTCAAGAAAAAGAGGGAGGGACTGACATTTTTTTATGAATCAAGTGTCTGTGTTTATACTCCCTTATCACTTCTCTGTATATTCCACTTCTTCATGGTATTCACATTAATTTCAACCAAATTTTTAACTGTGGCATCACCGTTAATGTGTAGCTACACCGTGAGCTACGCATCATTTAGATATAAGTTACCAGTATAAATAATAAAGCTTTACTTATACTTACTTACTGCAGCAGGAAGGTTGAGGAAAAATGTAGCTCTCCAACCCCAATATGCCAAAACCCCTATTTTCAATGAAACCTATATAGCCTTTCCATCATTTTTGAAAACAATGGAGGAAGTTGCTCTTGAATGATGGTTTTATATCAGTGGCAGTGATACAAATGTTCTATACATATAAAGAAGTTTTATTTAAAGTTGGCAAGTCTAGTTACAATATACAATACAGAAGACAAACCATACAAAATCATTCTGATAGACATCTAAATCTGAAGGTTTAGATATAATTATAAAGTCACATGACTGTGACAGATTTAAAAAGTAATAAAACAGAGTGGGGAAAGATTAAATTTTTATTACCCTAAATAATTTAGGGTGCGTCTCATATGATTCAGCAATAGTACATAAGGAGTTGCATCTGCACACTGCAGTATTCCTCTGATGGACCGAAACCTGTCAGGATATAAAATCGACAGAAGCTCTAGCCTCTACTCGGAGTGCTTCTCTTCTATACTTTAAATTTTTATTACCCATTTTACTGGGTAATGTGTTTGAAGTCTACCAGCTTAATAACGGAGACAAAATGTTTGCAATTTATGCAAAGTGGCAAGCTGGGTCCCTGTCAAACAGAATTCAGTAGCCCATCAAATATTTTACTAGCCCAGTACTGTATTATAAACCAAAATTGCTGGATATTTCAGTGGCAGCCTGGGTTACTGGCTTTAATATTTTAGTAGCCAAGGTCAATTTTAGTGGCCGTGGGCCACTGGGCCCCTGTTAATTTGCATCCCAGTAAAAAAGATTTTCACATATAAACAGACAATGTCCTGAAAAACTTGTTTTATAGTCCCCGTAAACAATTTTTGGGTAGAAATTCATGGTAGAAATTAATTTTGATTACTCTCCTACATTTTGTCCTAACATCCCCATTCTAGAAGTGATTAGTTCTCATAGATTTCTTACTGTATAACATCTGCTAAAAAAGAGCTAAATCTTTTGAAGCCACATTAGCGAGTTATACATTTGTACATGTATGTACTGCACATGCATACTATGTACATGATATAACAAAACACGTAGGTGTTAACCCTCACGTTTTGTGTGTGAGACTAATGCTAACTTAACCATAATTTAATTTATTTATACAGGTGAAATAATTGGACACTTCCACTTATTGAATTTATGTCAATCTACATGTACTCAGGAAGTAGTTTGCAAAGTTAGTCAAGTCATTTAGACTGATTAATTAGTGTTGATAGTGGCAGTCATTACTGACATTAGGACAGGTGCTTATATTGCAATCGGGCAGTATTGGCAATGATGACCAGGAATCAACATGATCAACATACGTGTAGTTATAACTCTGATACCTGGATACAGCCATCTTTATAATGTGGCTTATTATCTCCCTTGTATAATTTTCCATTCTAATAATGATGGCAATAATATCCAAATTTATTAGAATATTTGCAAGTCCTCTAAATTATTGTTTGGCGGGAAATTCATGACATTTTCACAAAGTTTGTTTTAACATACATGTTTATTGATAAATGTTCATTTTAACAAACAGTAATGAATAAATTTAAAAGGCACAGGGGTGTAAAATATTCTTCCTGAAGGTCAAGCCCAGGGCTCTTAAAGATTTGTGAAGCCCAAGCCCTGCTCTATAAATGCAAAGCCCTCGAACAGCGACATTATCAGATTTTTTCAGCGATCTGATTTATTAGACGTGCTAAAACAACATAAATTGTAACATAAAATCTGATAAAATAAAAAGCCAAAATGATTCCAATACTAATTAGAATATTGATCTATTTTTATACCGATAGCAAAAATAGATTGTTGAAACACTACCAAGATGCTTTTGACGGATGTTTGAGGCTAAATTTGACACTCAATTTAAATGAAACGCTATATAAGCAACAGTATATAAGGAGTTGCATCTGCACACTGCACTATTCCTCTAATGAAGGAATACTATTTATTGAAAATCATTTTTTATTTGAATAGAGAAAGGTCAGGTGGACTTTTTCTCAAGGAAAAAGGTAAGTCCGAGGCATCCTACTGCACTGTCCCGGGCTTCGGACTCAGAGATTTTTTCACCCCTGAGGCGAATTATAAAGGTTGGATTGAGATATACATAGGATTAACTATGGACACCTAAGTGGGTATCCTATAAATATTACAAAAAATTTGTAATATAATTAGTTAGAAATGCTTTGAGAACACGACCTAAAAGAAATACATTGCTTAAGATGGTCTAAGGACATGTCTTATCCCTAAAAAGCTTTTGAGAACACCACCACTGATATGTTTATGCTCACTATACTTGAAATTTTCATTTTACTGATTTAAGAGGTTTTCACATTTGAATAGCAAATAATTATTTGGGATTCAAATATTTTATAACATCACATGATCAAGTTGTACAACTATTATGAATAATCATGATAATTATCATTTAACATGTTAGAGGTTCACTTAAGATAAAAGTGGCTCATACTGTATTTAGGGCAGGTGACACAAGTGTGCTACGGAACATAAGGTAAAGTATCGACTTTTTTGTCCATTTTTAGCTACTTTTAGGTTTCATTTAAATGAAGGCAGATTACAAAATTCCTGACTATATCCAGTATAAAGTTGATTTTTTTTTCTTGGGAAAATTATTTTACTTTTGTGAGTGATCTAATTTTCATTTGTAGACTAAAATGCAGCAAATTAAGGACTATGGAGGCTCTTTCAGTGTGACACTTGGTGCTGTTACTGCGGTTACTGCTGCTGCTGCCACATACTACATAGCCACTCGACCAGAACCACTCATACCACCTATTGACTTAAACGAGCAAGCCACAGTGTTAGAGGTAGGTTAGGTACTACTACATATCCACTAGACCAGAACCACTCATACCGACTATTGACTTAAATGTCCAAGCCACTGCGTAAGAGGTAGATAAACTTCTACTTCATAGCTACTAGACCAGAACCACTCATATATACACCTATAAAATAAAATGTCCAAGGTACAGAGTTAGAGGTAGGTTAACTACTACTATATAGCTACTCAACCAGAACAACTCATGCCACCTATAGACGAGTTTCCAATTGGTGAATTTTCCCAGAAAATTTTTACGTCACAATATAGATTTTTGGACGTCACAATGTTACGTGACGAAATTTACCGCGATTGACCTGGGGTCAACTGGGGTATTTCATTCATAAAACGAAATTGGAAATTCGTCTATTGACTTAAATGGATAAGCCACAGCCATAGAGGTAGGTTAACTACTACTACATAGCCACTAGACCAGAACCACTCATACCGACTATTGACTGAGCAAGCCACAGTGTTAGAGGTAAGTTAACTACTATTATCATCCTTCCCTACTTATCGTGTACCAGTTATCGCCATTTCCCCACTGTGATTTTACGTTTGATCTTCTTAAACCCGGACTAAACTTTTAATGCGTTATATTGTAA
>MJUU01034475.1:0-22304 GCA_002080025.1 Modiolus philippinarum
ACGAGAGGACATCTCGTGCGCTGTTGTTACATGATTGTATATGATGAAAAAAATCATTGAACCTATCGAATTTGAAAAGTTAAATGCAAAATATGTATGTTAGAAGATGTTCGATGAACTTACTTAGGACTAAGATTTGTCATAAGTGTCTTAGTCCTAAAACACCTTCGATGGCATGGCCCCTTGAAAGCTGAACATCTTAGGTAACAAAATTTTTTTATTATACTCCTATCAATTGTAATAAATGTATTTAGGTCAAAACAATGACATGACCATTTCGTATTGAAACTTATTTTTTTGCTAGTATTATACTTCCGGTCGAGTGCATTTTTTTTTATATTCCTTTTATCAGATTTTAATCAAACTTTGCAGAATTACTGGAAAAACATACACGAATATATATAAATATATATATGATATAAGCTAATTTTATTAATATAAAAAGACGCCCTTTAGGTATCATACCACCAAAAGCGAATTCTTCCGCCAGGGTTCTATGTTAAAATAGTACTTTATCAATGGATTATGGATAATTCTACGGGATTATTGAAATAGTTCTGTATCCAGTGTAATTGACCTGTATGCTGTTTGAAAGCTGAGCCGCTTAGGTACCAAACAATTCTTTATTATACTCCTATCAGTTGTAATAAATTTGTTTGGGTCAAAACAATTACATGACCATTTCATGGGTTGGCAGTGAAAGTGATAGTTGATTTTTGCTAAAATAATACATATTCTCTTATATAATTAAAATAAAAAGAGGGTATTTCTCATATGAAATGAAAGCTGTCCTCAAATTTTTTGTGGAAGCTGATTATATATCTAATTAAGGTGTCTGCAGGGTATTAATTTCCTATTATAGAATTTTGTAAAATTTTCTGTGTAGAAACATAATTGTATTATTGTTCAAAATGTAAAATAAAATTTGGGGGTCACCGTGCATTGGGAAAATGATCATATGAGAGGATAGGTTGAAAAATGTATTATAGAATTTTTTCATATTTTGCATGTGTTTAATTATCATTATGTAGTTTACATATAAAAAATAAAACTTAGGGGTCACCGTTGAAATAAGAGAGAAAAATTGCAAAATGTTAATTTCTCTAGTGATATCTTTATTAAAATATTTTATCAAATTATCTCCCTTGAATAATTTTTGTGTTCTGTAAATCAAGCAACAGATTTAAGGCTCATGTGTTTTAACTCACGTTTTTGTAATGAAAATGTTATAAAAATGATTAGGAATATAAAATTTAAATATATTTGAACTTTCTTCTCATTTTAAATAACTATTTTGTTAAATTTCTTAATGAATGAAACCTACATGAACAATTATTAGACAAAAATGGCGGAATAATACCACTTAGACACCTTAATTAGGTAAGAAGTTTTACTTTATCTGAAACGACAGTAAATGTGATATGGTTCTCAGAAAATGCCCAATTTAACAAAGCCAAATAGGGCAAAATCAATGGTGGTATGATACCTTGGTCGCTTGCCTTATTTTGATTGGTTCAATATCGTCAGAGGCGTATCATGTGATTTTCTATTGCCTTAAACGCCAACATGTCTTAAGATGAATTAAAGCGTATTAAACAAAACTGGAAGTTGCAATACCAACTAGAGGCTCACATGAGCCTGTGTCTCTCACTTGGTCACTGGTTTTATTCATTGTCACCTATAGACTACCCATTCATACTATACATCAGTTCAGCAGATGTTGCATTTTCATTCTTGGATGAGGTACAAACTAAAAATTACAAACTTTGGAAGGGATCACTCAAAGACAATTGTAACCAAGTTTGGTTCCAATTGGCTCAGTAGGTTCAGAGGAGAAGACATTCGAATGCATTTCCCATATCGTCCCTATGTTAAACTATGTCCCATGCTGGTGGCCATCTTGGATGAGGTAAGAACGTAAAAATCACAAACTTTAAAGGGGACCACCCAAGGACTATTGTGACCAAGTTTGGTTCAATTTGGCTTTGTAGTTTCAGAGGAGAAGATCTTTGGATGCATTTCCCTAGGGTCCCTATGATAAACTATGTTCCCTGCTGGCGGCCATCTTGAATGAGGTATGAACATAAAAATCACAAACTTTGTAGGAAAACATCTAAAGACTATTGTAACCAAGTTTGGTTCTAATTGGCTCAGTGGGTTCAGAGGAGAAGACATTTAGTCCATGGGCTAGATATGGCTACCGTGCACCCCCCCCTTCCCCAGGACCCATCCCCATATTTTTTTTAAAGTCTTTTATATGTCTATTTTGAGATTTTAAATAATAACAAGCAAAATGTTGGGATGGAGCTGAGATTGAGGGGTATTTTTAACCTCGGGTAATTAAATTTTGCGTATTTCTGATTTACACAAGTTTTGCCTTTCGTGTCTCTGGAAAGGGTATAAGATCCATCAAAATGGCCAAAATGGGGTATCAACGGAAAGATCATGGTATTAGCTTTACAATGATACCATGGAATTGATTTTACTTATATATATGTGTTGAGCAGAGCTAAAAGTGTAGCCCCCCCCCCTACATGTTTTGGCGTAAATAGCTCAAATCTTTACTATCTCATTTGTATATTTTTCATAAGAAACCCCCAATTATCATTTATTGTATAGTTTTGTACTTAATTGGAAAGCATTCATAAGAAAATGATGCTTTTCATATATTATTTGTCTTTCATGATTAGAAAAATAATGACATAATAGGAATTATCGAAATTGCTGAATTTATTGAAATTTCTAAGTTTTTCTGGTCTCAATAATCAAGAAATGAAAATTTATGGCTCTGCTAAATATATTTTACGTTTTCCACATATAAACAATGGAAATCTAAAAAAAAAATGACCCCCCTCTTGTGTAGTTCAGCAGCTGATCGGAAATTTGAAAACTGCTGGCTGCTCTCAGTCATCATCGTCGCTTTCAATGTCATCACTGTCGTACAATGAAAACAAAACCCCTGCAAACTCATCATCTTGTTCCTCTTCCTCGTCATCGGAATCTATCTGACTTGCATTAGAATCCCCCTGCAATACGTCTGCAAGACGTTGTGGAACGGACTCACCCTCAAACCAAAGTGGTTCAAGCAACGTATCTGCAATATGCCAGCCATGTACATTTGAAGGAACTGGTATATTTGGTTTTGCAATATGTGCCGATTTCCATATACCAACTTGGTAATTTACTCTCCGGATATGTTGTTCTAGACTTTTTTTACACGGAGGTAACATGCTGATATCAACGTTACGTTTTGAATCAAACGTATTTGTGGAGGTTGACACGCACTTGAGACGAATCTTGTTGTGTCGCAAATCATTCACTGACGTAAATCTGGGCTTTCCGTAAAGAGCACAAGTGAATATTTCAAGTTCACTAAGAAGTTCAGATGTTATCTCCTATGAATCGCCTAATTTTGAAACCATGGTTAGGAATGTCTGGCTTTTTTTCGTTACTTTAATGGGCTTAACCTTGCCGATTCCCTTGAAAGCACTTGTACTATCACATCGTGTGAATGCGTGTAATCCCATTAGGGCAGTGCAGTATTCTTGACCAAAGCTTTCAGCGAGATGTGTAATATTAATCAGTCTCTTTCTGTTTCCTGTGCCAGTATCGAATAATATAGTAATGCCCCGCATGCTCAGGGCATAATGAAGACAAATGAAAAATATATCACTATCTGGACTTTTGATTCTGACATACTCGTACCCATGTTTCAAACCATACAAGCAGTACAAAATCACGCGACTGTCAGTTTCCTCCTGTGATGAACAGAGTTCTTCAACTTCAGTTTTAGTCACGGTATTACCATTTTCACTTGATAAATGAAATGCATGTTCACCAAAGACAATAATAACGGATTTTGACTTCAATTTTACTGCCATTGAATCACTAGACCAAACATCAACTAATAGATCTATGAGCTGCTTCTTATTTTCGTCGTTTGTAAGAAACGTCTTCCAGTCTGCTGGCTTTCGAACATTGGCCCCTTTTATGATGAGCTTTTCGCCGGTACCTCTTCTTCCTCGTTCCATAGATTTTACTGAGTTTTCTAGGTACATATCTGTACTAAATACAGTATCAGATGATCTCACTGAAATATCAGATTTTCTCGCAAATGGATTTGAAGGTCGACGGCAATTCCTTTAAGTAGTAGAAAACTGCATTTCCATCTTGCACAACTAGTGTTTTTGCATCGACAGGGACCTTTTCATCAATAACATCGCTTGTGAGAAAATGGAACCCCTTTGATTTGTCCGTTTTGTTAAGTAGGCCGTTCGGAGTTGCAATGCTGTAAGGAACGGGCGTTAGAGGGTATGCCATTAGTTCTTTTAAATCTATTCGCAGATCATCACATTGAGATCGAATCAGTAGTTGGAAAGCGATATTGCTTTGCTGCTTATATTCCAGTACTTTGTTGTTAGAAGTCTTTATCTTCGTTGTCTTACTCATTGACGCAAAAGTCTTCAAATTCTGTCGTTTGATTGGCTCGAAAAAGTTTTCGTTCTTCTCTAGTCTATCTTTTATAAATGCTCTCTTTTCGCGCTCACCGATTGCCTCAGATTTGAGAACATCAGACTCAACATCCTGACTGGCTGCTGCACCAGATGATATACAATATAACTTTGTTTTATCTTCTGTTTCAAAAGGATTAATAAACCCAAGGACTGTTTCGGCAGCAGTTACAACACGTTTTTCTCCATGCGAAATTTCAGTTGCTCTCAAATCACGATGTATATTACCTGCGTAAGTATCTGGCAACATATCAGCGAATTCCAGCGTGATCTTCACGAACTGTGCTCTTTCGTGAGCAGTGCGAACCCATCTTTGATATGAATCGTAATTGCTCAAAAGACCAGACAAACCAACACTTCCACCTCCGGCTCCACCATGAGATTTTGAGTGCCTCATAAAAGTTTCCTCAATAGTTTTATCTACAGCACAACGATTACCAGGAATGAAGGATCTTGCTACACTAATAGCACCTCTTTTCAACAAATCAGTTGCACCTGGATGTGATTCATCAAGGTTGGCCAAAAATACAGAGAAAAACGTCAAATATCTTGCATAATTTTGTCCATCAAAACTAAAGAACAAATCAGCCATCATGAAAAGGCACCTAGAGTACAACAAAAAATCATTTGTTTAAAAAGCTTTCAATAGCTGCATCCCAATCCAAACATTATCCAGATAAGACATCCAAAATTGGGCTGTCTTTCCCAATCCACCATTCCTAACATCTTCTCTGAAGCTAAGAAAATCTTGTAAATATCTATGACATGAGGTGTCCGATAATACGGCATCAAGGGATGAAGAACATGGTGAATCAACGAAATCCTTTAAGAGAGTCAGGCCATCTTCCGACATACTTTCAAAAGGCCTGCTTTCGCCTCTGGTCACAACGCAGAATTCTTCGAAGAGTAATCTTTCTAACGCTTCCATCAACGACTTGTGACAGATAATGGCTGTATTATAATGTTTTCCTGTCAAAACCCCTGATATTGATCCAGAACCAACAAGACCCGATTCCAGCAGAACATCTGAAAATCCACTTCCTGCCATTTTCTTGCCCAGCATTTTTAGATAAGCACAGATGACATGAAACGTGCCGATCATTACAATGTGATTTCTGTATTTCTCTGGTTCGTTCCATAAAAGAGGATATGCTTTCATACATACCCCCAGATCAAATGTGGTAATGCAGTATTTTTGACCAACTTTTCGGGCACCTTCCTCTGAATACCGAAGGCATTCCTGGACAGTTTTGTAATCTGTAATTGGCTGGTTTATAACAGGATAGTAATCTATTGTTGTTAGACGGCGTGGTGTTTTGCCAAACAATGAACTATATCCAGCCCAGCCAGGTAATTCTTGGCCATGTGTACAAGATAGATAACGAGCAACTATCCAAACGAGTCCTTTTAACATCTCCTCGGAAAAGACAAGGGCACTTCCAGGAACATCAGACAAGATAACTTTAAAAATTGGACTTTTTATCTGGGTAACATAACACTCAGGCAGAACTATCTGACTTTCAAGTTGAAGAGAACGACGACCAGATTTTTCCAATGACTGAATCACTGGTAAGAAGCCACCAACATTTTCATCAGAATCACCACAAAAGTCTTGCATCATGATACCATGCGCAGTGTGAACGGATCCCATGCCTGTCAAATCATTGAGAAGTTGGTCAAAATTGTCGAAGTCCGAATGAAAAATGGACCGAACATCTGGATATCTGACTATTTCGGGCGACAACAAGTTCGCAGTGGCCAAATCTATTAAAAAGAACAGTTAATTCGGCACTACGAAACCAATGTCGAATGGTCATACTCAGGAGAATGTGTTTTTTTAACTTCCTCTGAACATGTGTCACTGCCCTACAGATGTCCTGGCTGATTGACTCGATAAGTCGGAGGGTTTTGCTGGATACTTTTGATGTGCCACCTGTAAAAAGGATGGCTAAAAATTTATTCAAGCTACTTGGAATATCAAGAATTGCCTTAGACAAATATTTTGAAGTAGGTGGCCACGGCATAATGTCATCATTTCGGAAGGCCTCACTTACGTCATTTCGAATTTGCATGGCACATTTCTTCACTTGGTCTGCAGTGCCAAGCTTAAAAGCATACTGAATGGCCAGTGCAAGGTCAGTATTAGCACTTGCTACAAGATCAGAGGAGAAACTGACTTGTCTCTCCATTTTCACAAAAATGAGTGAATCTGGAAACTTCTTTAACAAAGAACTTTTAAGATTTTCTCTTCTGTAATTTGGATTTGCATACGGCGTCATGGCGATTTGATCAATATACAGCTGGCGCAAGTCGCTCAATTTTAACACTTTCTTGTTTTCTAATATTTCTTCCCCAACAAAGTCGGAAACAACAAGAAAGGCCTCCTTGTGGGCATTTTCAAGATCAGCTTGTCCCTGTCTCTGTTCTTCACTCGAACTTCGCCAATATTTGGGATCACGTATGTAGTTTTTCCGACAAGATCTATGATACTGTGCCTCACATGCAAATAGATCAAGTCCTCTTATCCTTGTTAGGAGACCTTCGTCATGTCTTTCTTCGGCGATTTTTTGAATGTTTATGCCGCCTTCATATTCAAATTTGGAAGTTTTCTCTGTTGTCCAAACGCCCTTTACTTTGCATTTTTATATCCTTCTTTCTGACAAGAAATGCAATCTGGTTTGAACACAATCTTGTCACTATCCAAAGAACGTTTACGTTTTGATCTTTTAGCATCAGTATCTAAATGTTCTTCCTGTGGTTTAGATAGCTGATTATAACAATCTCTATGGTACCCATGGACATTGGAGATTTCTGCAGGGATTTGATTGCAAATATCTGTCATCATAGATGCAGAACCTACTGGCTCCCTAAGCCGAGAATCACGGACAGTAAGCAATTTATTGAATGTCCTTTCATTCAGATAGATAAATTGATCACTGTTCGAGTTTTCATAGTGTACAACACACACTTGATCTAATTTGCGTTTCTTTTTCAAAGGGTTCATTATGTAAATTAAACAACTGCTTCAGCAGGGAAAAAAATAAACAAACAGAACAATAATCTAATAAAATCTAATTAAAAATAAGAAAGATCTAGGAATAAACAACTATTTAAAGCAACTTCGAAGTCGAGCAAGCAAAGAAAAAGTTTGCGGATTTTTTTTCAACACGCCGATGACGTATGATAAGTATAAATCCTCAACTTCATTTAATATGAGTAAAAACATAAAAATATGGAAATCCTCTTCTATATACACCAAGAATACTAAATTTCTTTTGAAAAAGTGTTTATATTATCAATCTTTGATTATAATAAAGAATTTGATCAAATTTAACGGGCATTATTAACAGAAAATGAAAACCTCCCAATTTACTAAATATTGCCAACTTTACTGAAAATAGTATTTCTTTTGAAAATCCCAGAAAAAGACAAAATAAAAGCACTAGAATGGTCTAGTCTAACACAAATAGTTTTAAAGTAACGGAAAATCATAATCAAAAGGAATATTTTGCATTCTTGTACTTTTAATCTTAACAGAAAATAAAGATTTCAGTAATTTTAGCAAAATTTTGTAGGGGGAGGGCAAGAATTTAAGTTCTGCTCAACACATATATAAAAGTAAAATCAATTCCATGGTTTCATTGTAAAGCTAATACCATGATCTTTCCGTTGATACCCCATTTTGGCCATTTTGAGGGATCTTATACCCTTTCCAGAGACACGAAAGGCAAAACTTGTGTAAAATCCGAAATACGCAAAATTTAATTACCCGAGGTTAAAAATACCCCTCAATCTCAGCTCCATCCCAACATTTTGCTTTTTAACATTTAAAATCTTAAAATAGACATATAAAAGACTTAAAAAAAATTATGGGGATGGGTCCTGGGGGGGGGGTGCACGGTAGCCATATCTGGCCCATGGCCTAATTTGAATGCATTTCCCATAAGGTCCCTATGTTAAACTGTGCTCCACGCTGGCAGCCATCTTGGATGAGGTACAAACGCAAAAATCACAAACTTATAAGGGGACCACCCAAGGACTTTTATGACAAAATTTGGTCCCCACTGGCTCAGTGGTTCAGAGGAGAAGATCTTTGAATGCATTTCCCATATGGTACTATGTTAAACTATCTTCCCCGCTGTTGGCCATCTTGGATGAGATGCGAACCTGCTGGATATATGTAGAAATTGTAGTTCTGGAAAACCTCAACACTTTTGCAATTCACATTTAACCTTTATCTCAAACAGTTATTGAAATAAAAGTAAAAACGTTCAAAAATTGTGAAAAATCAAAGAAAAACCGGCAATAACTCCTTTGTGGGTTGTCAGATTTTCTTCAAAATTGCAGGACATGCAGATGTTACTATGCTGACCATTTTTGTTATATAAACTTTACTTCTATCTTCTATCAATTTCAATATATAAGACCAGAAGTAACGAAAAACTGAAAATTTTACGAAATAGGGGCAATAACTCCAAGACGGGTAAACGGATATTCTCCAAAATTGCAGGGCAGGTAGATCTCATCATGCTGAACATTTTAACACCATGTCAGAATTTTGATATCTGTAGTGGTTTTCGAGTAATTTGCAAAAACAGCAATTTACCCCTATGTTCTATTTTTAGTAACAGCGGCCATGTTGTTTGGTCTACGGACATAAAAATCACAAACTTGAAAGAACATACCCTGGTGATTATTCAGGCCAAGTTTGATTAGTATTGGCCCAGTAGTTTCAGAGGAGAAGATCTTTGAATAAAAGTTAACAGACGGACGGACGGACGACGGATGCCGAGTGATGGCAAAAGCTCACATGGCCTTTGGCCAGATGAGCTAAAAATGTAGTAAATGCATATATGCCAATAAAGCACATTATAAAGACAAAAACATAATTATATATGAAAAGGTATAACAAAACAGTTATAGACTGGGTCCTCAAACAACGGCTGTCTTGTTTGACCCTCTGACTAAACTGTTGCACACAGCCTACGGCTTCGTGCAACAGTTCAGTCAAACAAAACAGCTGTTGTTTTCGTAGCCATTCAATAACTGTATACTGTTGTATAGAATTTACCCAGCGAGTAACTTAATTTTGCGGTATAACAAAACATTTAAAAACTTCTTTTCTCGAAGAAGATCTAGTTTTACACCATCAAAACAAACTGTTGCCCTCGGCCTTTTGACCTCAAACAACAGTTTTGTTATCAGGTCCAAAAAACAACTGTTATCCTCACACCAGTCAATAACTGCATACTGTTTGTTGTTAATCATAAAAGTTGTTTTGTTGGTTTTAATACTGATTTAAATTTACTGATAACATTAAAGATTGTTAGCCTGTTGATGAAACCTCCTTGCTAATTATGTAATAGTAACTTGTAGAGGGCTGCATCCGGATTTACAGACTGCCTAAAGATCGTGGTACGGACCGTGTACCTTGTTACAGCCCGAGCCGAAGACAAGGGCTGTAACAAGGTACAGGTCCGTATCAAGGTCCTTAGGCAGTTTGTAAATCTGATGCAGCCCGATACACAAGTTTCTATTACTTTTATTTCATTGAACAACCAGTTAAACGCTTCAGGTTAATGTTTCATGTCCTCTTTTTTATATTGTCGTCAATTTACAAAAAAAATAATAATAATAATAATAATAATAATAATAATAATAAAAAGTAAAAGTGAAATTGAAAAACATAGACATGAAATGTGAGGTTACCTGAAACTAATTACATGTAATATTTAAAACAATGTGAGATTAATTCATTTTGTTTTATCTCTCTCGGGTAGCACGTTGAAAAAAACCCAATCAATTGTGACTTTTAAGCTAAATATGTTATTGTTCTGCTGACGTCACCACCGGGCTGTATTTCAGTGGGCTGTATTTCACCGGGCTGTATCGGATCTCTATACAGCCCGCTCAGAGTATTGTTTGAACTGTATGTTGAAATACAGTATACCATGTGATAGTAATTGAACCAATTGAATTTTTTGTAACAATAGTGATATGAAATAACTCCTTATATTGTACAGGTTAACGCTGTGTATGTCTTATTCAAAAGATTAGCAAGACCAATCGAAATGAAGACCTGAAAAACAAAAGAAATTTGTTACATCTTTATGTAATATCAATATTCAGATTATAAATAACAATTTCCGTCCTAGTTATAACTGTATAGAAGGTTAACGACGACTTTCGACAATTATTGAAGGATGGAAAACGATCAAATGTACGCTAAAGTATGGCACGCCTGAACCACAGTAATTCGATAAATAGATATTTGCGCCGCAAAGTAGAGTTTATCGGTCACATTAATGCGATAAACACATATTTGCAGCGCTAATTTGCATGAGCGGTTGATAATGAATTATCGTGCTGTTATTTTTTGTTAAGTTACTTAACGGTCGTTCGTGAATGATCGCAAAGTAACATTAAATGAACCAATGAAATCGCTAAGGCAGTTAAAGGGAACCAATCAATACGATGTATCGCTAAGACGTTTTGTCGTACCCAATGAATTGTTAGAAAATCTTAAAATTTTTGCCATGTGCACTTTGCAGCTAACTGTTTGACGAGCGGGAAACAGATTTACTCGAATCGTTTTCGTTTCAAAATTTGAAAACATATTTGACTGATTGAATTTTTCTATAATTGAAACGCAATCTTAGGGGACGACCGTTTAATTTTCGGGGGTGGGGGTCCTTTGGCGATTTTGAATACTTTCATGTCCATTTAAAAGAAATTGTATATGTCACATTTTTTTCCCTTCAAATCGAATTTCATGACACTGGTACCAAGATTTATTTATTTTCAAAATCTCCAAGCCCCCCCCCCTTAAAGAATAAATAAATGGTTATCCCTTACTTTTGTCCGCAAGAGTAAAATTATACAAATTTTAGAAGATGTCGAGTTAGTAAAATCTGCATTTTATTGCCATTTTGGAGTTAAATGTACTAAAACAAATTTTGTCCAGAAAACGAAAATGTGCATTTTAATGTAATATTTGGGTTACATGGACTAAAGGAGATATGTCAAGTAAGTAAAATCTGCATTTTAGTGTAACATTTTGGTAATATGAACTAAAACAAATATGGGTAGTAACAAAAGCAGATTAACGCATTAAATAAACAATATTACAAATAGAAAACAAAGTAATAAGAATATAGGCACAAAATTAATCATTATATTCTTCAATTATTATTAACCAGGGCGTCATAAATAAAGTTGCTAACAATCGTTTAAATAATATTTTAATAGATATAATCTCTTTGGAAAAAAAATAACTACCATCAAGATTCCTTTTTACTTATTACTTGAATAAACATTTATTTTGATTGTTTGCGACCCTTTCAATAGCAATTGCTGTTGAGTTGCTATCGGAGAGTACGGCACTTGAAGAGGGGATTTTGTGTGCCATAGAACCGATTTAACCAACGATGTCCTAGCGATGCCTTTGTCAAGTCAGGACTTGAAAGACTTGCATTTTTTTTCGGCAACTTTGCACTTTTGAAAAAATTTTCAGCAATTTTGTGATTACCCATTTTCTCAGCCCGTCAAAGAATTGATTGAAGAGGCTGATATCGGGGTATAAAAGCAAAAACAAAGAAAATAACAAGTTTAAATTTTGACGTCACTTGGTCAATAGTCTTTGAAAATTTGGACAAATGACGTCATTTTGAGGCCTTTGATCTTTTTTATTCAGTACAAAAAAAACACTTATTTACCGGCCCTTTGAGTCGAAAAATAGTTGTTCCTCAAGAAACCAAATACTTGTTATGGTCTTCAACTTGCAAGTTGTGGTTATGATAGTTCTACAGTCTCAAACTCAGTCCTTAAGTGTGAACCGTTTCGACCGTAGAACATTATAGTTTTCGACTTGAAAGAACTAATTCTGCATAAACATCATTAAAATTGGACGTATTTATCTTTTAAATTAACAATGTAGATTTGTAACGTAAGACAATACTTCTACGACTGATTGTCCACATGTAAAAGTAGTAAAGCAGAATCCATGAGGAAGAGTGTCAGATAGAAAAATTTCAGACACCCAAGAGAAAGGTTTTTTGTTCTCTATCAGCTTTTACACATTTTTGGTTAATGGACTTCCAAGTGTTTTGGTTTCATCTGCACTGATGAAAAATAAGTTGTCGAAATGCGCATATGCAGAAAAAAAGTATAACTTCGATATTTTGTTATAAAATGACATATAACCCATTGTATTTATTCTAGGTATTGTAAGACTGTTGAATGCCTTTTTTCTCACTTATATATCTCTTTTCTTCATCAGACGAATAGTTCAGTACTTCGATACTGCTCCGAGAACCCATTTTATTGGGAAACTTTCAATATATAGAGCTTGAAAATTTTGTTGAAAACTAGGGACCATTTCCTTCGTGAAAGGCTTTGTCTAAAGTTGGCCTTTGAATGACATCCATTTTTTTCTTTTTTTACAATTTAGTTTGGTTGATCAATTGTTCTTACTTGATCTGCATAGAGGAGACATTTGGAGAAAATGAACATGTGTGCACTCCAACTGCAATAATTTTAATGAGCTGCTTGGCCATTTCGGAAATTAATTCCTCATCTGCAACACTAGAACCCAAACATCCAAACATAGGAAATCCACAATTTCAGAAAATATTTAAAATGCATAAAACCATATATTATATATATATATATGCCTGACCCATGACAGAAGAAATAATAATTTCTAAAGCCCTTCAGAAATCGTTCTATTTTTACATGCCTAACTTCAGAAGCTGATACAGTGAGGTAACCAAAATATTCTGACGACTATAAAAAGTACAAACTTAAGATACATGGGTTTTCTCATTGTTAAATAATTTAACATGCGCATGTCTGTTTAACACTTTTTGAAATTAAGACAGAAATAGTAAAAGATTTTCAAAGGATAAATATTTGTGTTTCCACCAATGTCACTAAAGAATTTTAAAGCATATGTAGATACATTAGCAAATTCATAAAAGTTCATCTAGTGTGACTGGCTCATTTCAGAATTGTATATGATAAGGAAGTTGTGCAACAATCAGACACGCTGCATTGATTCTCCTTTTTCATAATTTCATAGCGTCGTGCACAAATCAGTTATATTCCACCAGGATAATGCCCACTGGCTAAAACTACTGCAAAATATTTTATTCATTTGACATTTTTCAAGTAAATAAATCTTAAAAATCTTGAAAGTTTAAGTGATATTGTCACCTATTTTTACCTATTGATTAGTGTTTCAATTAATGTCTTAATTCTTATCTGTAAAAACATCTATTGAAATTATTTTTTTGGCATTCAAGGAATATGTAAGATATAAAATGTTGGCATTCGAAGAAGAAACCTTGAAATCTGTCTTCAATTTAGATGGTGTTTTAGTCGCAGTCAAGGTGATGTGACATTTATTGAAAAAAACCAAGAAAACAAATCACATCAAGATCAACATAAAAATATGAAAGTTGTTAGAATCATGGTTATCTTAAATCATTTCCATCAACATTTTAGCTTAGATAGATGGATATATAGCTTTATTCAGATTTTAGCATCAAGATATACAATATACATTCATTTAATACATTCATATAGCATATAAAACACAAACACATTACTTGCTTTAAAACTTGCCATGTTTGCATTCAGGCAGAATGTTACAACTTTAGAACTTTAAAATTGTATAAAGTAGCTTGATTGATATAATGTTGAGAAAATGTCTACTAGACAGTTATTAAATGTATAAAAATTATTAACAGACATTTAATGTGTCAAGAATTTTGTTTTCATCTAAAAAAAAAGTTTTGACCATCTCAAGTATTCTACTTATTTTACGGTATCACCCCTAGTAATAAGTTGAGTAATGTTTAGGTAAAGGTAAAACAAAATAACTAAATACCGAAGTTTCTGTGGTTTTAGTTTCTGCATATGCGCATTTCGACAACTAATGGCTATTCAGTGCAGATAAGATCTTAATGTTTGGAAGTCAAACAACTAAAAGATGTTTAAATATTTTATGATAGGATATGATAGAGAACAAATAAACAATATGATCTAAAGGTAAAGCCAAATTAGCTTAGGACAGAGCTTTGCAGGAGGGAGATACTCCTTAGTTTTTAACAAAATTTACAAAATTTTAGATATTGCAAGGTTCCAAATAGAATCGACTTTCGAGTCAGCCCCGAAGTACTGACTACTGGGCTGGTGAATACCCTCGGTTACTAACAGCCCATCAGCAGTGGCATTGACCAAGTGGTAACAAATAACTAAATACCGAAATTACTATGAATTTAGTTTCTGCATTTCGACAACTTATGTCTCTCATTGCAGATAAAATCTATACGTTTAGAAATTCATCAACTCAAAGATGTTTAAAAACTGATAAATGTTCAAATATCAAAACAAACCGACCCAAGCATTACTCATAACCTGAACAAAACCTTATCCAATGTTACTTATAACAGATTTTTTTTCAACCGGCCTAAACACTATTCAACCGGACTTAACCAATTATACTCAGAAGCAGCTTAGCTTAACCTTTCACCAAGAAATGAGCTACTAGGAGTGGATGTCAAACTGTAAAATCTCCAAAAAGACTGTATTATATCTTATAGAGATCTGGACTATATCTATTATGAGGTTACATCGGCTGTTTAAAGTGTAGGAATGAAATCCAGAACTGAAAGTGTACGAGGAAAATTATTTCATATTTATGTTCAAATGATTAAAACAAATACTGTGAAAGTACAATTGTTCGTGGGGTTCCAATTTTCGTGGATTTCGTGGTTCTCTAAAACCACGAAATTAAGTTACCGACGAAATGCAATTTTTCCAAAGAGTTTTATGCATAGATTTTGAAACCACGAATTTAAGTGCCAACGAAATAGCATTTTTTATGAAAACCACGAAAATTTATGTCCACGAATAAAAGTACATCCACAGTAACTCGGGTATAAGTGAAATGCATCCTTCACACCAATCGCAATTTCGGGGTACACCCTTAAACGTGTTGACTGAAAGATTTATTAAACATATAAATTCGAATATTCTTGGTAATAATTTGACAAATGAAAAAAGAAGGGAAACGGGGGATGTGTCAAAGTGACAACGACCCAAAGGGGAGTAATAATAACTCAAAGCCACTATAAGATCTTCAATGAACGATGAGGAAACCCCACATCCAACGGCAGGTCGGAGTCGGTCCCTAAATAAAGAATAATCAAGTTCAGCGAAATAAACATCATCCTAGACTCCTATAGACATAAAGAAAACTAAGCAGAAAACAGACAAGACACACAAACGCTTAATAAATTTCCTGACTTAGGACAGGCGCAAACCTGCTGCGTTGGGACCCAAACCTCCTCTTTACTAGTGTGATAAATCAAAAAACTGTAGTAACAACTGTAAAATTCAGTTGGCAACTGAACAGAGTCTATTGTGAAAAATGAAACTGAAAGAACTAAATATACGGACATAAACATGAAACTATTTCTTTGAAAAAGAACCCAGAAATTGATTTAATGTGTCTCTGAAAAAATCGGGATGGAAAAAATGCTGTAATGCTTCCGCAACATTTGATTTTTCTGACCGTTTTATCAGGTTGGATAGGATTTTTGTAAATAAACTAGCGGGAAAATCACGTTTTGCAATTTCTAGAGCTTTGTTTAGACAAAGCACATCATTCATAAGATGACAAGAATCATCTGGAACATTTACAACTGTTTTTTGTAAGTTATACAATGCACTTTGTCTTTTCTTGTAATCTTTCATTTGATGAAAAGACATAAAAACAAGAAAATTGGCAAAAACAGATATTGAGTTTCCTAATATACCATTGCATGTTCCGAAATCAAAGCTAAGATCTGATTTATAAAAAACAGTTTCATTTAATGCTATACCAAAAACACAATTGACGAGCGAATATTTGCATCTTCTTACAAATGATTTACAAAAGCGATTAACGTCACTATATCCATAATGTACTGAATCAAAAATTGAACTACTACTGATTATTATTTCAGGGCGTACATGAGATAATAGTATGAACTCGGTTATGATCAAAACTGGCTTATATTGTTTATGCTGGTAGAAAAATGCAGCTAATGTAAGCCAACCAACCATAGCATCAAAGTATGTACCTATAAGACAATAAAATAAAAGACTTCTGAATTGTAAATACAGCTTTTTGTTTTTGCTTGTCATCCGATAATTCCTTTCAAAGCAAGCATACTTACAGTTGTTTGCTAGATACAAGAGGTATAGCGATTTCACAAAATTTGAATTCTTTTCATGAACAAGAGAAAATACTGTTTTACAAATTCTAGATTCCAGTGATACAGAATAGGTGACTGATACGTGGTCGTAGTGCTGCAGTAAAGGATAAATTGCTGTGTCAACCTCATTCATATGGGGTACTTGATTTGCTACCATAGCTAACATTCCAGACTCATAAACTAGTCGTAAGTACTTACTTAATGTTTTACTGCGCAAAAACATATTTATACCTTCTGCATAAAGGGATTCTAATAAGAAACACAATTCTTTATGTAAATCTCCGTAGATTTTTCCTTCAAACATGTTATTTTCTGGAATGAAATAATTAGAACACTGAACGTGTTTAACTAAATAGGTAAGTCTCTTTAAACACATCCAGAAGCATTCAATTAACTTATGAGGCTGCCAAGGGAAATAATCAGATTCTTCTATCATCCAGAAAAGTATGGTTTTTAAGAAATAGGAACACAGAATTTTTTCAGTGTGTGGATTTTTGTCAATAATCTCTTTCAATGTTAATTTAAGCATTGCATAGCAAATAAGTTGTGTGTGATTAAAAGAATGCACAAGCATTATCTCGGCAACAGAAAACGAAAGGCGCCATTCATTCGGATTATCTCCAATTGACCCAAATTTACTTCCAATAGGTGCCAGAAGAACTGGTTTTCTCAGAATGTCGTTTATCAAAGCATTTGATGGCCATCCCGAGATTCTAGGTCTGGAATGCCATTTTGATACAATATCTGGCCAAGATTTACAAGGTATTGCATACAAAACATCTAATGACTCCTCAAATCCTGACACACATGGACCATGTACCTTAAGCAGTGGTCGCATCCCAAATTGTTTCCATGACGCCAAGATTTTATTATTGTTTCTAAAAAATCCGTTCTGAAGCAATATTCCATTTTCAGTTTGAACCATATGTATCGAGTCCCTCTTTGCTTTTATATGTGCAAATCCTGCAGATACGTTATCTGTATCCAGGTAAAACCCATTTTGTCCATGTGGAATACTCGATTGGTCATTATGTACAGACAAATTCCTTAATGTAACCATAATATCGAGATCACTACCTGGCATATTCAATCCTTCAGCCTTGCTGCCACTGCAAATAACTGTTCTTAGGCGATTAGATGCGACTGTATTCAGAGATTTAAAAAACATTCTACGTTTGTTAACCATGTTTGTAGTACCAACAAAATCCATCATTTCGTGGTAAAAATAATATGAAAGGGATCCATCGTTGTTTTGCATCCCTTTAAAATAAAGATAATCATGTTGCTAGTTTATATATTTGAACCTTACTGAAACAAGACAAAAAAAATGAAGTGAAGGAGAACAGAAGAATTGTACACGTGTAAAAATTATTATGAAAGCACAGTTAAAAAGATGATATTTTTGTTGTTCTTCTTCATTTCACAAGTTCACATGACTCAACTAATTTTCAAGCGAATCAGATTCTTCTTTCTAAGCTGACCTAATTGCAGGATGATGAAAAAAGCTCCATTCATAGATGTTCTAGTGCTGCTGATGAGGAATTAATTTCCGAAATGGCCATACAGCTCATTAAAATTATTGCAATTGGAGTTAACATATGTGTTATGGTCTCATGTTCATTTACTCCATATCCTTTCGTAAAATATGTAATACAGGAGTTTGTCTTTTATTGCAGTGTGGAGTTGGTAAAACAATTCCCCGTGGTAGAGATGTATGCTCTTTATTTTTCATAGATATGGTGTACTTGTACATGAGATAATATCTCATGTGTACACTTTGTTCAATTACTTTTATCTAAATTCATGTAAATTCTAAAACCTAAGGATTAACTCCCTCCATTGTAGTTTTGTCCTTAGCTATATTTGATATTACTGAATATTCGGATTTTGTTTGGTTTTATGCATTTTGAACATTTTTTGAAATTATGGATTTCCTTTGTTTGGGTTATAGTGCTGCTGATGAGGAATTAATTTCCGAAATGGCCATACAGCTCATTAAAATTATTGCAGTTAGAGTTAACATATGGGTTATGGTCTCATGTTCATTTAATTTTACTCCATATCCTTTCGTAAAATATGATATGTAAAAATTAGATTCATTATAGTCACTAACATTTTTCCGGTAATATATCTGTCGGTGTTGAAGGTTAATTACTTCATTGTCAATTAAATGAAAAACGAACAGAGAAGTTACAATAACGCAATTTGTGTTAAATTTTCATGCTGACGTTAATTTAAAATATCAATCCATAAATACATATACTTTTAAATAATTACATTTAGATCATATTGGTTATTTGTTCTATATCAGTGATTAAACATCTTTGAGTTAATGGTCTTCCAAACGTTTAGATTTTATCTGCACTGAAGAGACATAAGTTGTCGCAATTCGCATTTACAGTGATGAAATTCACAGTAACTTCGGTATTTAGTTATTGATTCTGCTTTGTATAGAAATGACATTATTATATAGATTGCGGTGAAAGATTGAAATTTCTCACTGAAATAAAAGTGATAATTAACTGTGAAATTATTTTCCATAATTTCACTCTAGGAAGTGACGTCACAATAGACGTTGTCAACGTCGTTGTTAAATAAACGTCTCAGCGGACTAACATTGAAAACGTAGTTCATGCAATGAATCTTAAAATAAACCACCAAATATCACAGACTAGATCTATATAATAAAAACAATAACTAATCCTATATTCTGATTATCGAAAATATTCAACTCATGATCGAAAACGTTGTAATTCACTCATGCGCTGCGCGTATTCGTGAATTACTGCGTTATTCGATCATTCGTTGAATATTTTGCGATAATCAGAATCTCGGATTAGTTATAGTATAAGTATTTGATTTAGTACGAGTACTTCCGATTATTTCCGTCACTGTGTTTTATCTGTCAGTAAAACTACATCAGCACGTGACTTCTTGACAACGACAAAAGTAAACAAAGTCGGCGGAGTAATCTAGACAAGGAAAAGTTGCACCATCACGATTATCATTTAGTAATGACCACTTGTATTCTATTTACGGAATGTAATTATATGTATTGAATGCAATATTTTGTAGGTTTATTGTCGTGTAAAAGCGTGGACCGTAGCACATTCTTCACATGACATTTTCATTCAAAATCTGCTACGGTCCACGCTATCGCTTATACTATAATTAATCAAAGATTCTGATTATCACAAAATATTAAACGAATGATCTAATAACGCTGTAATTCCCGAATGCGCGCAGCGCATGCGTGAATTACAGCTTCAATCATGAGTTGAATATTTTCGATAATCAGAATCTAGGATTGGTTATTTTTTTTATTATATAGATCTTCCCCTCTAATATTTAGAGGTTTATTTAAAGATTCGTTGCATGAACTAGGTTTTCGATGTTAATCCGTTGAGATGTTTACTTAACAACAACGTTGACAACGTCTATTGTGACGTCACTTCCTAGTGTGAAATTATCGAAAATAATTTCACAGTTAATTATCACTTTTCTTTCACTGAGAAATTTCAATCTTTAATCGCAATCTATATAATAAACGCCAATAAAACTACAAAATCTTGCATTCAATTCTTAAGATAGAGGTAAAAAGAAGATTTTTAAACAGAATTGTTTAATTGAAATCCAAAGGGCAAAGCCAAAGGAAATTTTGTAAACAACAAGGATCTTGACTTCTCACAGTCATTTCCATGCTGAGTTAAACCTGTTTGATGGGGCGTTAAAATGACGTTATTTGGTGTCTTTGTCGAAAGTAACAGCCATGTTAGACATAATTCTTTAGGAAAAATATCCTTGTGAAAAGTAAGTTTTAGAGGAAAATATACAAGGAGATTTAATTTTAACTATATTAATAACAACACTTATAGAAAGCTTCCTTGAAACTATGCATTTTGTGATACCCAGCAACATAATTTATATTTTCATTGTCACCGAAAAACAAGATGATTATGAGCATCTTTTGTCTGAAATGTCTCCTTACCAAAGATTAAACAATTTATCCAATATGAAACTAGATTATGTAATATATATAGCACCGTTTTTACGAATTAAAATATTTATCGCACGAAAAACGCGGTAGCGTTTTGAGTGCAATAAATATTTTAATGAGTAAGGCGATGCTATATATGATTTGTAATATAACCAATGAAAAACGTTTTACCGACAGTGCTGATTATTTTTTACATGAATGACAGCTAGGTAGCAACAACAACAACGTGCAATTAGCACGTGATTTAAGTCGTGTACACTGTTCAAGGATAAATTGATCAGTTATGATGGATCGGTATTATAAGGTAACCAGAGTTTTATTTTATTCCAATTACACGTACATGTATATATTTCGCTATTTTTTATTTGTTATAGTTTCGGAAAAAACAAGAATTTGAAGGAATATACTTTTGCTTTGGTATTTCCAGAGGACCGGTGCAGAGATCGGATCCCCCCTTCTGAATAAAAACTTCGGACCCCCCTTTTTGAAAAAAAAAACTTGAAAATTTCATGCATTATGTAGCCAAAAATAAGATAGAAATTGACAAAATTCACTGGACCAGCTTTCTCTGGAATTCCGTTGAAATCCCCTCCAACCCGGTTATGAAGTATAGATCCACAGGCATTTGTTTCATAAATAATGTCAGTTCCTCCCTCTCTTCTTCCAAAACTTGTTTCATAAAAAATGTCAGCCCCTCCCTCTCTTCTGGCACTTGTTTCATAAAAAATGTCAGTCCCTCCCTCTCTTCTTCCAAGAGAGGGAGGGGCTGACATTTTTATGAAACAAGTGCCTGTTGATAGATCGGCCGATGCTTTGGCATCAAGTTTTTTATGTGTGTGTGTGCTTGTGTTTCGAAGTCACTTCCCGTTGATTGTAATTCGTGAAAAGAGGCGGGGCTTCAACTGTGCATTAACTAAATTTGCATATTATTAATGCACTGTTGGTAGCTCCTCCCACTCAAATAAAGTTCAGAGAGATTTTTATATAGTGCAATATCATGAAAGTCCGTCAGATAATGCACTGTTTAAGCATTGCCCTCCCTTTTATTAGTATTAAACCATGCTAAGATCAAAGGAATCATATTACAGCATCTAGTATGACTTTAAAACTCGGTAATTGGAAATCAAAATTTAGGATAAAGCATACATTGAAATAAATTACCTCCTAACAATTATTTTGTTTTCAATCTATTGGGCACATGTTGGCCTTGAACTGTTCTCCACTGACGAGACATGTGTTGTCGGAGTTTTCATATGAAGAAACTCATCTTACAGTGACATGGTTATTTTGTTAATCCTCCCAAACAGAAAAAGAAAATTCTGGATTTCTCTAGCATATTACAGTAGAAATCATTTGAAATTTCCCCAAAATTGTTATAGCTTGTTTCAAGCGGGCATTATTTATAAACTATGATTTAGCAGTGCCATAAGATAAGTTAGTCAAAATATAATTATCCCCGCACTTTCGAAGAAAGTTCTTGGATAATGTTATACCCTCCGTCTGTCCGTCCGTCCGTCTGTCCGTCCGTCCGTC